>VDFB02000003.1:269487516-269575964 GCA_007258455.2 Sequoia sempervirens | reverse complement strand
TCCAATGGCCGCCATAAATCCTTCTGATAGAGATAGTCCTCCATCTGCATCTTCCATAATTGATAGTTTTTCCATTAAACTTCTCAACCTTCTTACCCTCGTTTTCCATTGCTCCCACTCAATCGTGAGATCTTTCCTATAGACGATAATCGAAACACAACTCGCTCTGATACCACTTGTTAGGGTTTGAGATGGCAGATCTAACAATTAAATGCATATTTAATAAATAAAATAGAGAAACTAAGACATTCACAGAATAAATCATAACACAGAATTTAACGTGGTTCACCCAATCTAGGCTACATCCACCAAACCGCAGCCATCCAATACTTTTATTATCCAGTGAAGAACCTATTACAATCTTGCGAATAATCGCGTTTTTCCTCATACAGTAATACCCATCCGAACCCATTTTTACCAAGCTTAGAAGCTTCCAGATTTTAGGGTTCTACAAAATCGGATTTTTCCTTTTTCATTAATTTTTCCCTTTTTCGGTGATCACACAAAAAAGTAGGAAGAAAATTTTTCTCGGGGGCTGCCGCCCCCAAACCCCCGCCTGGGGCCCAGCCCGGCCCCGGACCCCGGCGAGGACGGGGGGCTAGGGTGTACAGTATACCATGGGCTATATAGTATAGCATGATCAGTCGCCACATACCAACAAATGCAATCTATTAAACATCCAAAACACCAACATAGATAACCATTGGCAAGATATTTAGAATAAACAAAATCAATTCATTCACCACAACACAAAGATTATGTCTGCATGAACTTCACCATATGAGTTTCTATATTGAAAGATAACTGTAAAAAAACCTTGAAATCATAAAATAGTTTTTTCTCTAATGAGGAAAATACACATAGTACACACCATAACTCAAAGATTACGCATGCATGAAATTCACCATTGTCTTTCTATATTGAAATAACAGAAAAGCAATAAAAATAGCAGAGTTTTTTTTTGTCTTGATAACGGTTTCTTGAAGACAAGTAGACAACCGTTTTAGAAATTAAAATAAAAAGTCTTTGAAGTATCAAGAGATCCAAATTAAAGAAAATAACATAAAAACTTAAAACAAAACAGTGGTCCCTCTCCCAACATCGACTCCTTTGCTTTCAATTATTTTCGCCTCCTTCTCCTTCAATAACGCCTCCTGTGCCTTTACTCTTTGCTTGTATTCCTGATACTTGGTGACAATTGTGGTGATGTTTTTTCTCCCTGGTGTTGTAGTAATCTATAACCTGGTTCTCCATTTTCCCAAAGCATTTTTAGACTCAACCAACATCTGAGATCTTCTCTCTTCTCCAAATTTATATGTCTTCAAGTGGATCTGCATTCCATAGAGTTTTGAGAAAGACTCCCATGTCACTGTAGTAGGATCAACTATTTATTTATTGAATATCTCTCTAAACTTCAAAGAGATCTCTCTTATATCTAGAATCCTTTCATCAAAATCATCATTAATTTCCACTCCCAGAATATTACAATCTTCTTTAATTTCCACCAACATTTCATAATATAGCTGAAGTCTGTTATTAATTTCCTCCACTAGATTATCATACATATTCAATTTCCATTCCAATGAATCAGACTAGGAATGGTCTAGCTCCTTAGGATTATTCACAATTTGCTCACCAATTAATATCTTTGGATCCATAGAGTTCAATTCTTTCATTTCTTGAGATAGAACATAGAGACTAGTTTGATCTTTTCTAACCTGTTGAAGTTTTGTTACTAACTCCTCCCTCTTCTTAACAACTCGAGTGTAAAAGAGCACAGATTTATTTAGAAATAAGATAGCCTCTTGAGATATTTTATCGATCCCCTCACAAGTAACTCTAGAATAGTTCAAATTCTTTTAAATTTTCTCTATGGTGAGCACATCAATGACCTCTACCTGAGAACTTGAGGCTTTATAGAAATAAAATTACTTAATGTGAGGACTTGAGATTGTAGTTTTATATTTTCTTTCCTTTGTTCTTTCACTCTTTTAATCAAGACATTGATTGAATAACCAGTATGGTACACATCACCTTCCAGTGTTGGAGGCCCCATATCAACATGTGTGACTTTGTAATCCACCTCCATTATTTCATGTTCATTTAAATCCTTCACGGGGTTAGCAATTTCTAACATTTGATTTCTAGAAGTAGCATCAGTCACCATCCTTGACATCTTCTTGGATTTCTTAGGTTTTGAATCTTGAGCTTTGAAGTAACTTTGAAACTGTATCCACTCCAACTATCATTGTAGGAATATGCTTTCTCTTCTTCTCGACTACTTTTTTCAGCCATCCTGGGGAGGCTACTACCAGACAAGAATCTTCATTTCCACTAATAGTTTCTTTAGGAGCGCCAGGAGTGAAAGATGGATTATTAGGCAGAGAAGGGGGGAATTCATTCATAGGAGGAAAGATATTATCTTCAGTGATCTGATTAAAGATAGCTTCCGAATTTGCAGCCACAAGTTTTTCTTGATTGGTCTTCTTCTTAGGGGTAGGAGAAAGCACACTGTCTTGTTCATAGATTCTCTTCAACTTGAGTGTTTATTTTGGCCTATCACCATCACCTCCTAACTGAGAATTTGCACTAGAGGACCTAACAGAGGGTTTCCCTAATGATACACTTGCACCAGATGCTTGCGTAGACCCCTGTTCATTCTTCTACGATGACTTAGGCTCTTGAACAAGACCTGCAACTTGACACCATTTCCCATCTAGCCAGTCTTGGGTTCTTTTAAGCACTAGGGCAACACACACCCTCATATTTGAAATTTCACTTTGGCTCCAATCAACCCTAGGGTGGGATTTATCAGGCAATTTTTCATATGCAGGATCTATGATTGTTGAATCCTCAACTACATTTTCAGGAATCTGAAATGGCAGAAAGAAAGCATGTATCTGGTTTAGCATTAGCCTCACATAATCTCTTCTCAAAACTTCATTCTCATAGACACAATCTTCCCATAAATCTTTGATAAATGGCTGATGCCGATATAAGCTCCCTCCATAGAGATTATGCTTCACAAAACCCTTGCTGTCAAAATTAGCTCTCATAGATAGATTCTGAAGGGTATATTCCTTGAGAATTCCTTCAACTCCCTTGGCCATCTAGTTTTTTTTGCACACAAAAGAAGGGGTCTCCAATGGGAAGACATACCCTCATTTCCCCATGTTCGTATACTTAATATTGACAATGGCCATTTGTCGACAAACTTTCAAAAATATTAGTAAATATTTAGGATACCGAGGTAATTTAAATGGGGCTTTCTCAAAACACCCTATTCTCAGATAGGAAAACTTATCAAATTGGATATAAAACTACCAAATTTTGATACAAGAGAAATTGATTCAGGGGAAAGGCTCATTTTTGGATTTCCATCTAGCTTCCTCATGACCTCCATTAAAAATGCATCATTAACATGACAAAAATCACCCATTCCAAATTGTTTAGTGAACTAAGGAAAGCGTTTATACACAGGAATATCAGAAGTTGGGGTTCCTTGCAGCTCCAACCCAGGCCAAAAGGACCTCTGACTACCTACAATGTACGTCAGGAAAGAACAGATACATAAAGTAGCAACCTTATGGAAATTAATTAATTGCTCATTCAAATGGAAGCAAATGACTTCAGCCCAGTCAATGAAAATGTTCTCATCACAGACTATCAAGATAAATAGAAACATCCAATCCTCAAATAACTCAACCTATGGGTTCCCAACAGCGTGGTGCAATAAAGCAATAACATCTACAATTTCTCCCTTAAAATGCAATATTTTGAGTTTACTCAATAGTTGCGACTTACCTTTCTTTTCAGACTTCAACCAGGTTTTGGCCATGAAGATCTTACACCAGTCCTTATTCGCTTTGAAAAATTCACCTTCCACTGCGACAAACATGTCTTCTACAGGTTCCCTTTCTGGAATCCCCAATGCGCAGGAAACAACTTCAGAAGAAATTTTTGCAATTACAGTTCTGTCTGCGGCTTTAATTTCCTATCTGCGGAATGTACCTTCTTGCACATGCACTTAGCAGGTCCACACTCAACACAACTTCTGGAAACCCTCCAGCCTGAGCTAGCCCACTTTCTAAGAGTTTTATATCTAGCTCAGACTTGTCGTCCCTCTCTAGGCACACCCAAAATTCGTCTAACTTAAAATGTCTGAGCGTTGTATCACTTATGTCGACCCAACGTTCACTCTGCATGAGCACAAATTTGCAGAGAATGAATGTTTGCACATGAGATTCTAAGAAGTATTGGCATTGGCAAAGAATGAGAATGTAGGCTAAAAGTTTGAGTAAAAAGAATGTTTGCACTTGAGAAGTACTAGCCTTGGCAAAGAACGAGAATGCAGGCTAAATGTTTGAGTACAACTTCACCACCCACTTATGATGTTATTTTTGATAGGACATGCTTTAAATGCGGCATTCAATTTCATACCTTGAAAAGATAGCCTTTAAACGTGCATGCTTTTGGAAATTCCTGAAAAGACAACTCAAGTTTATTCTGTACATAGCATTCAATGAGATGTCAGACGATGGCGCCTTTGAAAGGAAAGATAAGTCCAACATGTTGTGTGGTCACTGAAAATTGGAACCTCAAAACCAAAGTCTGAAGTTTCAATGTTTTCGAAACCTCTGACCCACCAAATAAATCCGCACACTGTAACTCAAAGGTTACATATGCATGAACTTAAGTTAGTCAACAAAGTGAACCAAGTTGGGGAATCAGGTAGTTATGAAAATTTAGAACTCTGTGACAATTTGACATGTCACATGGTTATAAAACTCGGAGGCCTAACAACTAAGCTTGCTTTGCTCCCTTATTTTGAGTCTACAACCATACATGAAATGTTATTGTTCATTGAACGATTGAGTAATTTATGATATAAATAATAAACATGTGTTTTAAAGTTTTTTTATTTTTAACCATTAATGCACTCAGATTATCAAGGCCTTTATAAAATGAATTACAATGTCACATTAATAGCACAATCATTAATAGCACTAAGCATAATAACACTTAACGTTACAATTGCAAAGGACTTAATAAAAGGAATTACAATGTCACATTAATAGCACGACCATTAATACACAGTAACACTTAACATTGCAAAGGACTTAATAAAAGGAATTACAATGCCAAATTAATAGCACAACCATTTACTTTATTACAACTAAATTACAATGTCACATTATTACATAGTACAAATACAAATGTAAGCGCAAGCGCCAAGCTTTTGGTGGATCACTTGTGAAAACATAAATGTAATACATGTGTATTGCTTTATGTTTTACTTTTAAATCTACATGTAATTATTATTTTTTTGCTAGGTAAAACACTGCTAGGGGTAGCACCCTGTATTGATTATCAAAAAAGGATTACATGAGTTTTTGTTTTTCATAAAACCACCCTAAAGGCCTTTTCTGTCAAGTGACCTTCCCTAATAAGCTAGCCCACCCATATTTTCATGCATTACAAAATTCATTATAAAATTGGCCTGAATTTTAGTACAGGCACTCCAAGACTTGGGACTGACTTCATTACCCTATTACTATTACTATTGCTATTCAACAACAAAAAGATGAAATCATACCCAACCAAAATTTATCATTCATCATCATCCTCTTTATCATCATCATCCTCTAACTCTATGCGTTTCAGGTACTCCTTGCAATTTGCAATCATCGAGCAATCTGCTCCACATTTTTGGTGCACTATGCTTTTGGCCTTTTCCTCTGGGTCCCTGTGATCATTCACAAGCCATTCTTCCCCATATCCAAGGTCCCAATCATCATCATCACCTACTAAAATTTCCTCTGCCAGACCTTCGTCCTCTGTGTATCTCATTGCCCACCCATGTGGGAGATTGGTCGTTAGCTTTGTTGCCCTGAGGAGAAAGAAAATGCTACGGTCCCTTTCAGCCCACAATTTTTCAAATCCTTCTGGGTTGATGGTTCAGACCAAAGGAAACTTAATTACCTCTCTCCCTCTCATCTGCATCATGTAGTAGTTTTGTGGCATGGGGATTTTCCTATTCTCATCCACATTATCTAGCGCTGTGTCAATTTCGCCCAACAATGCGTGCACGAAGACCATTTGGGTCAATTTTTTGCTTATCTCTTTCGAGACTCCCATATGTAAAAGTACTGCTAAGAAAATTGTTGGAATCTTCGTATTTGCTTTGGCTCTATGATAAGCCTTTAGAAATTCTAGCCCAACCACTTGCTTGGTTGCCCAAAGAATGAGTGGATGGGTCGAATTCATCAGCCCCTGTAGTCACTTATCAGTTATTTCCCCTCTGAAGGCCTGCTATTGCTTCTCCGTGTCCAACGCAAGCGATGTTTCCATTTTACTTCTCGCCCACAACTTGCCTTTCTAGAATTTTCTACTACTGCTTTGAATTTTGCAAATGGAATGTGACAAATGGCTACTTACTCCACCTTTGCATGCAATTAATACTTAATTTCTCAAAGGAATTTTTTTTTGATTTGAATAACTCTTTGTTGTAAATTTATAACCATTTACTTTATTACAATTGAATTACAATGTCACATTATTACTATCACTATTACCTACCCTATTTAATAAATTATGGGCCACTAGTGCCGCTACCAGCCTAATTCGCGCAAACCAAAAAACCAACTTAGTCAATTCGTGTATCTTAAGCATTACATGTACAATTAAAAATTAAAATGTTTAATTTGATTGATGTCTGGCTAAATGAAAATTGTACCTCAATCTGACAAGCTATCAAAATCACCAGACTCCAATCAACACTACTAGTGCCACTCAAATGATATGAAATCATTACAAATCTTGTTTCATTAAAGCTATGAGCTATCCAATCAATCGCTTTGGATGTTCAAAACTAAAAGATTGAGAATTTCAATTAAATGAAATGTAATACGTCGAGGCATTGAAAAGAGAGAAATGAGCCTTGGTCTTGCCACATGTCCGCATCTAACGGTTCTAGTGTTATTCTAGAGGTTTCAATTCACATGTCTACTGATTCAGAGATTTACTTCCAGAATGCAAGTACAACCGTCCATCAAAAATTCATTGAATGGTCGTGGTTATATTGATTTTCCTTTACATCCTTTGTGTAAAATGTTCTTAAGTTTTTAAGCCTTGGTCCTACATTCTTTGTAGGCGGTCCCTCTTTTAAAACAAACTTTCTGCATGTGCATATTTCTTCCACTTAAGTTCTTCTATCACTCATCGCCAAAATCCAACCCATCGGGTTCATTACCATGACGATGAGCCTTGATCTCCCCACGTGTTCGCATCTAACAGTTCTAGTGTAATTCCAGAGGTTTCAATTCACAAATCTACTGCTTGAGAGATATACTTCCAAAATGCAACTATAAACGTCCATCAAAAATCTATCGAACGGTACTGGTCCATAATGTCGCGTGGTCGTTGAAACTTGGAACCTTAGAACCAAAGTCTAAAGTTTCAAAGTTGTCAAAACTTCTGACCCATCAACTACATAGATGACCAAGAAAGACTTGCAACTAAGGTTAGGAAAAGCACCAAAACCTTGACTTTGGTGAATTAAGATAGGAAAGGTGGCAAGGACGGTGCATTTATGAAGTGAAGATCACGGGAAGATTTTAGCAAGTGGACATGACTGGAGGATTGATGGGTAATTAAGTTCGGTACATTTCGAGTTTGGAAAATTATTACCTCTTGGCCAGGCTTGGAATTTGATGGCCAACCCTACTTGTCATATGAAAATTTTGTGATGGTTTTATTCATTTAAATTCCTGTCACTTTATGTTTTATGAAAAAATTCAACTGTCAAAAAATATTTAATTTATATTTTTTTATATAAAATATTTTATATTAAAATATTATTGATTTTATTAATCATACATATTAAATATTTGCTATAAAATAAATGTTGTTGAATTTTTTTTATAGTTTAATCCTTAAATTCATCTATCTAAAAACATAAATTATTTGTAAAAGGAAAACAAAATTTCAACATGCTCACCAATAAAACCAAATGCTATATTATCTTGAAAAAAATAAAAGCTGAGAATCACTGTAAACAAAATGCTATAAAATAAATGTTGTTGAATAAATCATATATATTAATATAAAGTGAAATTAGAAAGAATTATTCCAATTCTACACTAATTTATATTTTTATCATAAACATTATTATATACTTTAGATTTATCTTCATCCATCAACTACCAAAAATTATTCCAATTTTAAACTAATGCTATAAAATATACTTTAGATTTATGTTCATCCATCAACTACCAAAAAAGTTGATTAACCAACACAGTTTCCATTTCCAACATATCAAATTATCCCTAATCATACCCGCCTGAAATCTACCCTTCCAACCATTGTTCATGCCCCAAGGTGTTTTACAATTACAATGCAAATCTAGGCATAACCCCCAAAAAACAAAATCACAGACAAGATTTAGTATAGTAATCTATTTTTTTTTAAAAACTTATACTACTCAGACGCCTTCGATGAATTACCCATCTCCAACGACTCTATCTCCATTAATGACTTCATCTTCTTCCTTGGACGTAGACCCTTCTTTTCATGCATCTTTGCTCTAGTGATGTCTTTGAGATTCTCTATGACCTCTTCAACCTCCATTAACTCAACGCAAATTTTGAGTGCTTGCCACCCGTGCTCCGCACCTTCTTGCCACAAATCTTTGATGTATACTTCTCGCCACCTGATAAAGAGATGATTTAAATCCGTGAGCTCTGGGCCTCCACCATCCATTCCTTCAACCTTAACAAGCCCCACTCCTGGTATCATCCATTCTAGGATGCCTTCCATATCCTCTAAAAAATCTTTGTGAACTAGAGTTTTCATGACTTTCCTCACTACATCCATCGGCTCTCCTAAGTACAGACCCCAAGCCATGACCAATGAATAAATATCCATATTGGTCTTGTATCTGTGCTTTAATTTTTCAAAGCCATTACCCAAAATAAATTGAACTACTTGCGCCACCTGCACATCCTTGAAGAGAAATAAACCCCACAGCTGCTTGATAGATGCTTTGCCAATGAAAGGGTGCAACTTCCTCCATGATGTCAAGGTGAAAGTAGCCTCCATTGTTTCTCTAGTTCACTGGCTTCCAGACAACCACCCATCACCGACTGGCTACATGAGATGTGTGTCTTTAATACATCTCAATTTCCCAGCCATCTCCATTTATGCCGATTCCAAAACGTACGTCCATCACCGACAAAAAACCTTCATAAATGCTTCACTTTTTATGGAAACTTCCACGCCTCCTTCGCTTACTAAACAATGTTTAATTCGCCAATGTTTTTTTCTTAATCATTTGAAAATAGGTTTAATTCACCAATGAATTTTATTTTTTAGTTTGAAAAAAGTTTTAATCACCAACAAAATTATTTTTTCTAGTTTGAAAACAGGTTTAATTCGCCAATTGTAATATTTTATTGGTTTGAAAATAGATTTTAATTGCTAATGGAAAAAATTTAGTGGTTTTAAAAAAATTGCATTTCGCCAGGATTTTCCACAGAATCTAGCGATTAGAAAAGATTCGCTAATGGACATTATTTTTTTTCATGAAAAATGAAAAAATTCGCCACTAAAATTAATATTTTTATCGGGAAGTATACAAGATTCGCAAGGATTTTACACCTTCGCTAGGGGGGGGGGTTTCTTAAAGTTTTCCCTGATGTATGTATACATTCGATAATTAAATGAATACAATCAATATTTCATTCACATAGGAATGATAATAATATCGACTGTGTTCATATATATATATATTTATATATATTCTTCTATGTACATACATATACGTATGTATACATGTATCGATACATTCTTATGGGCATATCCATTTTCCAACCATATGTGTTTATTGATATATATATACATATGGATATATGTACATGTATGTATATATATATATATACACCTTCGATTAAACACTAAAGTCATACACAATTACTATTACATTGATAAACACCTATGTGTGATATATATCTATATATATACATATACATGTCGTTAGTTCCAATTGATAGTTCCATACATATAAGCAACTCATCCATAAGTGTGCATAGGTACATCTACCTATGTACACTCATGTGCATGTTCCTTCATGCGTATGGTCTATCATCAACATGCATGTGTATACATATACATACTCCATGTACATCCTACTCATGAATGCAACCACAGTAATATAAGAAAGAAATCATAAGCTCAAATAGATAATCATCACTCAATAGTAAATGAGACTCTTAGTAATGCAGACATATAAACTAAGGATGACTTACCAACTTCCCACATAATAACTTGACTCAATTATTCTACTATGGTGTGTGTAAGCTCAGATAGGTTACATTATTGGTTACCCAACCAAGATCTTCTCCTGAGTGATACTTCCCCTCCATTTGGAAGAATTGAACATATACCTACATCCACTAACATATGCCCATGGTAGTCAGCTATTCAACAAAATATGCATTACATATAATAAATCTCATAAGTTAGAATATCTATTCAATAAGCATCCATTTCACACATTTTCATTTCTTCACATAACATGAAATGAGATAACATTCATACATAATGCATCAATAACATAGCGCAAGCACAATTTATTCATCTCCAGAATTCACATTACATTCACATTTACCCTACATAGTAATAGTAAATACACAATTGGGGTGTAACAGAGATGAGAAATAAAAATGATGCCTTCAAGATAGTAGCTAGATTCAATAGGACAAGAATAAAAAGGACCCTTGTTGATAATGGATTTTCTCTTAATGTGTGTAGTGTGAATCTTTTGGATAGACTTGGAGTAGATAAATCAAGAATTGAACCTGATTCCTTATCCATTCAAGGATTTGGAAATGTAGGAAAGCAACCGCTTGGTGTGATTACTTTACCCATTATATTTGGAAAGGCTACCTTACAAAATCCTATTCATGTTATGCCTCATGAACTTTCATACAATCTTCTTTTAGGAAGACCTTAGATTCATGAGATGCATGCGATGCATTCGACTATTCATCGTATCATGAAGTATGTCTATACAAATAAAGTGTACCAAGATGAAATAGACCCTGATTCTGAAAGTTGCTTACAAGTTGAAAAAGGAATGTCAAATACCCTAAGCACAATAATTCCAACTTCAAACATAGAGCTTATGAAAGAAGAGAAACAAGAGATGAAAAAAGTGTCATAGTTATTGGAAGATGATTGGGGTTCCTTAAAGTTCACACCAACATTTATAGGAGAGTACAGAATTACAACAAAATCAATCAAAAAACAAAAGAAACCAATGGTAATGTCTATAGACACCTAAATTTGGACACTTACATTTGTCCAAATTTATCCCTTTTTGTCTAAATATGCTCTTATTTGCAGTAATTAAGTAATACTGTTATTATTTAATTAATAACCCTAAATTCCTCTCAATCCCTAAGGTATTTGGTTAAATAATTAAATACTTTACCCTTTATTCTTTTCCTTCAAGGAATTAAATAAATAATCCATTTATTTAATTCCCTTTATCTCTCATCCACTCACCTTATCCTAATCCACCTCCTAATCTCATCATTAGTGATGTGCACATTCATACTCCATGATTAGGATGTGTCACATCCTCCAACTTTTTCAAGTTGGCTCCTAATCCTCATTAGCCACCTAACCTTCCCCTAATCATTGATTAGCTAGTCTAATCAACCCCTTAGTAAACTCTCCCCATATCCCAAGGAATTTTTAATTCCTTTTTATCTTCCCATGGTCCTCTCATGGAATTTTTAATTCCATTTACAATCCCTACGACCTTCCCAATGGAATTTTAAATTCCATTTTATTCATCCAAGGTTTCTAAGGAATTTTTAATTCCTTTTATCATCCCCATGCACATTAAAAATGAATTTTTAATTCCTTTAGTCAACTCTTTGATCTGAGCCATTAATCTCTTGTCCTCTTTCAATCTCCATCGTTCAATTCATCTCCCTTGGTTACATGACTAACACTTAGCCATTTTTGCAACCCTAACCATTTTCAAGCTCTCAAGTATTTTTCATCATCTCTCAAGCATCCATATTGCATCCATAGCCATTTTCATCCATCCTTTCATCCAATTCAAGCTACAACAAGCCGTTATGCTGTCAAAATTGATCTAGGAGCACACATATCAAGCTATCAACAAGGCCAACCAACTAATCGACTTGGACAAGGTAAATAATTCTATTTTGCTTTGTTTTGTTCAAGTTTAACTCGAATCATCTTGAGGTGTTGTTGTGTTTCCTTTGTTTTGCATTCATTTTGTTTTGCATTTTAGACTAGGAGAAAAATGTTGCACACATTTTTGGCATGCCCGGTGGGACCCACATCATAGGTCTTTTCTTTCATGTTTGTTGTTTCAGTTTTGTAGGTTCAAATTTCATGCAAGGGAAAATCCGCTCTGACAAGAAAATTTACACCTTACAGGGGCAAATTTTCCTATAGTAGGGTCAAGAAAATTTGCCCTTTCTGTACAAAGGGGAAAATTTTCCATTTCAGGCGAATTTGATTAGGATTTTGGGGTGAATTTTCCTCTCAAACAAGTGAATCTGCAAGTTCAGGTGAATTTGTGCTGAAGGAAAATTCACCCATCCACCTAAATAGGCGAATTTGTATTGAAGGCAAATTCTCCCATCCATCATAAACAGGTGAATTTTCTACTAGTTTGGGTGAATTTGCTCTTAAGAATAGGCAAATTTTCTCCTAACAAGGGTGAATTTTCTCAATTAGATAGGTGAAGTTGCCTCTTACAGAGGCGAATCTGAGGTAAATATGAGACCTGAATCTCCTATTTCTAGCATCATTTCAATTCCATTTTTAGGTACTAATTCGCTAACCTATCCATTTGTGAGTGTGTCTTTTCACTAATAGTTTGTGCAGCTTGTCCCTGTTTGTCCAAGACTAGTGTTGGAAACTACTAATGTGTTTGTTGTAGGACAATCAATCAAAGACCGCTTAGGTAGTCTGTTTGTCATTTTCTCACTAATCTAGGCACACGTAGCTTTAATTAGAGGGTCAATTACTTTGTTTATTGTGCTTGGGAGTGGTTGTTGATGTATCCAATCCCCTTGTGCCATTTGGTGATCCTAGGTAATGAGAAATCATAGTCACTCTAGTCCAGTTGTGTCTACCTAGGAGGTGCTAGTACGTCTAAGCTCTCCCCTTGCACTACGTGCAAGCCCAGGGACTAACTAAAAACATCTAGTATCTTCTTGATTTAGTGGGACCTGCCTGAGATTTCATCACCCAGGGGTCAATTCCAACCACATGTTATTGACGGGGTATATAAAGGGGGGAGCGAAAGCTGTACCTCAATCCAGTCGTGTCATGTTTAGCCGAGCATTGAATCTAGGGTGATACCTAGATAAGACATGAAGAGTTGGTCCGAGTTTCCAGTACCTCGCTAGGGCTCCCGACTCATGCTTGTGATGGGTTGGTGTTCACGGTTGTGCCCCACGTACTGTGTATATCGGGGACTCACGAGATAGCCTTGTTCAACCTAGATAGAGACCCATGTTTGCAAATCCTTATCACTAATTCTAGGTTTGTGCTGTTTGGTGTGTTTTCATTGTGCTATACTAGTGCTTTTCTTTTCAACTGAGTCAACCTTGCCTTTTGTCTGTTGTTTTTCGTGCTTGTCATCCTTTTCCATAGTCAGCTATTCTCCATCCTAGTCTAGTCCAGGTCATCCATTTGGGCGAATTTGTCTTTGTTAGAGGCGAATTCACCTGTGGGTCACTTTCTTAGTCAACCATGTTTTTGCCCGTTCCTTGAAATAGGCAAGTCCATCCATCCCTTAGGCGATTGCGTAAGTCATTTTCTGTCAAATTTGCCCATTTTCATAGAACAGGCGAATTTTCCTCCTTTAGGGGCGATCCCGTTTTCAGTCTGAGTCATCCTGCCAGTCATCCTCTATCAAATTCGCCCATTTTCACTAAATAGGAAAATTTGCTTCCTTTAGGGGTGAACTTGCTGTCAGTCTTTGTTTGTTTGTCCGTCTATCCGTTTGCTTGTCAAATTCACCCATTCTCTTGGGATAGGTGAATTTGCTTCCCGTCTGAGTCTTTCATCTATCTGTTTCAAGATTTAGGTGAACCTGTTTGTTAAACAACCAATCCCATTTTTGGGCGATTCCATCCTCGTCCATACCATTCAAGAAATAGATGAAGTTGTCATCCCCGTTAGGTGATCCTACAAGTCAAATATGCCCATTTCCCTGTTGTTCTTGTAAATTTAGGAAAGTTTTCTATCTGTTAGGTGAATTTGCTAGCTGTTTGGGTGAATTTTTCTTAGTGTTTGGGTGAATTTGCAACTAGTTGGGTGAATTTGCAGCTGTTTGGGTGAACTTGTAGCTGTTTGGGTGAATTTGCTTAGTGTTTGGGTGAATTTGTAGCTGTTTGGGAAAATTTGTAGTTGTTTGGGAAAACTTGTAGCTGTTTGGGTGAACTTGCAGCTGTTTGGGTGAATTTGCATCTATTTGGGTGAATCTGTAGTTGTTTAGGAAAACTTGAAATTAGTTTGGGTGAATTTTCCTAGTAAATTCGCCTGTTCTTCATTTGAGTTTGGGTGAACCTGCTGTCAGTTTGGGAAAAATTTCCTTGCAAATTCGCCTGTTCCTTAGGTCCTTTGAAGTTTGGGTGAACTTGCTCCTTGTTTGGGCGAATTTGTTAGGTTTTGGGCAAGTTTGCTTAGTGTTTGGGTGAATTTTCCTTGCAAACTTTCCTATTCCTTATGCCAACCATATTTGGGTGAATTTTCCTTCACAGATAGGTGAATTTGCTTCATCATCCTTGAACATGAAAATTTTCCTTCACAGATAGGTGAATTTTCCACCAGAACAAACCTTCATCTATCTTCCCATCATCATCGTTCCCGTCCATCGACACTTTCTGAAAGTCATCGTTTCCTCGACCAAATCACATAGGTTCATCTTAGAACATCATTAGAGTCCACATCCATCATCGATTCATTGATCCCAATTACCTAGACTTCGTTTTAGGGGTTTTGATTTTGATGTAGGAACTTCCGGAGGTCATAACTTTTGACTCAAATGTATATTTGCGCTAAAATTTTATGGGTGGATGCATTATGAGGT
Organism: Sequoia sempervirens; assembly: GCA_007258455.2. Taxonomy (NCBI): domain Eukaryota; kingdom Viridiplantae; phylum Streptophyta; class Pinopsida; order Cupressales; family Cupressaceae; genus Sequoia; species Sequoia sempervirens. The sequence continues at coordinate 269,560,819 of VDFB02000003.1, read as the reverse complement.
GGCATGTTGATTCCAAACCAACCTTGAGTAGGTTGGCCTCCATTTTGGCACTTTTTTGGGGCTTGAAACTTTCATCTTGACCCTCAAAATGATAATTTAGTGTTTTTTTCCAGTTTTTAAAAAGTCATTTTTGTTAATAACTCGAAACTCATGTTTTGGATTTAGGATGTTAGTTGGCAATTCATCCTACCTTAGTTCTTGGAAATTTTTGGGAAAAATCTGGATTCTCAAAGATATGCATGTGAAATTACCTAAAATGGCAAAATTTGATAATTTTTGAAAACTACCAAATCTAGAAAAATCCTATTGTTAGCACCTTACGTCATCTAGTTAACTCCCTGAACTCAGTTTAGAATCAATCCCATCACATCCTCCAATCATCCTAATCTGATCTTCAATCCAATCCTAATCTGAGCTTTAATCCAATCCCAATATGAGCTTACTCTAAATCCCAATATGAGCTTATGAGCTTTAGTCCATCTACATCCAAGATCTTTTGATATCGAAAAAAATATTAAGATCCATTCTTCCATCTTCTTCCAATCTATCCTATTTATTTTTTAATCATCTTTTCTTTCCTTCTAATCATCTATTCCCATACCTTCAATCCATATCCATCCCATCCAACATCATGAATCCTTATCCTTCACCAATGCAACCAAAAATAGTAGTAAAGGGAAATCCCAATTACATTGATGATGATAATGAAATTATTGTTGATCAAGATGAGTACGATATAGACCCCCTTGATGCTATCATTTCTAGTAAGCTTTCCCTGAACATCATCCAAAATCCAATCACTCATCCAAGCTATCCCATCACGACTTCATCCACACCTAATAACAATCCTTATGCTACCTTTGGCAAGGGATATCCATTATCTTCTCCATCCGCATATGTATCATATCCTTCATCTACATCTTTCTCTTATGCACCATCCCAATCCTCCTATCCCAATCCACCATCCCAACCTTCCCATCCTAATCTACCATCCCAATATTCCTACCTTAATCCCCCATCTTCCTCCAACACCAATCCACCATTCACGTCTTCCTATTCTAATCCACTATCCCGATACTCCTACTATAATCCACCACCCACATCCTCTTTTCCTAATCAACCATCCATATCCTCCTATCCTAACCCACCACCCAAATCTTCCCATCCTAATATGCTATCTCAATACACCTACTACAATGCACCACCCATGTCCTCCTATTCTAATCCTAATCCTCCACCTACTCTTAGTCCTCCCTCCAATCCCATCCATCCATCTAATCCTAATCCTCCACCAATCCCTAATCCTTCGTCTATTACCATCACCCCAGCTAAGGCTAGAATATGCACGATTCTCACTCCAGAAGTTCTCTAAAGACTCATGACAAAGAAGACATCCCCAACTCCACATCTTGAAGTCATGGAACCATGCCATCCCAATCCATCATCCACGGTCATTAGTGATGAGACCCTTCTCCATCCCACACCTATCATTACTATTATCACCCCTAGCACCACCACTCAAACCATTGAAACCATCAAACCCACCAAATCCATTGAACCCCCATCACCTACTCCAAGAGCCACTGAACCCATCAAAGATAATCAAACCTAATCACCATCTTCTACTCCTAGATCCACTCAATTCATTGAAGACACCCAAATCCAATCCACTCCTTCCACTTCTAGTATCACCAAAATCCATTCCCATAAACTTCTTGAATCATCTATCCTTCCATCTCCCCCACTTGAGGAGTCCCTCCAACACTCCATCATCATGACACCCATACAAGATGAGTCATGCCAAGAGCTTGATCCAAAGCATACCAACATATCCCCTTCACATCAAGATCCTACCATCCCATCTAGTACACCTCAAGATCATAGTCCCCCATCCACTCCATCCCATGATCCTCTTGACACTCAAGATCCAACCACTCCATCTCATGAGCCATTATCACCCACTACCACAAATCCAAATCCTATCATATCACTTAATCTCTCTTGATACCTTACCACTCATTTCTCTTGATCAAGATGCTTCTACCCCATCATCTCCATCTCATGATCCTCCATGTCCACCTAACCCTACTATCCCCACACCACTTTTATATTCCCTCGGTACTCTTACATTCATTCATGGTGGTTTCCTTGTAGAAGAGGAACCAAGAATATACACCACCCATCCTCCCCCACATAATAATGGACTCACATCATTCTTCCAAAATAACAAGCATCCTACTATAGATCGAATGCTCAAGAGCATGAACTATCAAGGAAAAGGTTAAGGGCTTGATGAGCAAGGTATTTTAGAGCCCATCCATGTCAAAGAAAATTTGCGTACACAAGGTCTTGGATATATCTCTGAAGAATTGCAATCCAAAAATGTTGGTACAACATCTATACGTGCTCAATGAGCCTCCTCCAAAAGAATAATAGGCTCTTCCCATCACTCCACTAAACCATTTGCTACCATCCCTCGTCCATCGTATCACCTCAAAAAAACCATACATATTCCTCCTTCGTCTTCTGAATCCATTTTGGGTCCCTATGTCCCTCCATCCACCATCTCCCATCCTTCATCTACTCCATCTATTTTGGGTCCTTATGTCCCTCCATCCACCATCACACATCCCCCACATACTAAGTCCATTTTGGGCCCTTATATCCCAAAATCACCTCCTACATCTTGTCCTATTCATCCTTTTATCCACCAATCACCTATCCATGTCACCCATCATAAACATCCCACTCTCATGTTCCCTAATCAAGATCAACAAAGGCACGTACCTACACATTCCCCATCCACATATCATCCCAAAAATCCTACCTCCATCACTCCATTCATGTTTCCTCCGCATCGTCCATATTCTCATACCCATCCTATTGCTATTAAAAGCATTTTGGATGCTAAAGTAAAAATGCATAAATCTAAACATCCACATGAATCTAAAGCTCCTCATGTCCCCTTAAAAAGACATGTTGATGAAAAGAAAGATCAAATCCAAAATTCAAATCAAACCCACAGGCCATAAAGGCCCACCAAAGCAAAAATCAGAACCATGTGGATCCCAAAGAAAAAAGATGTAATGCCTTCAAATGAAAAATCCGTAACAATATCCAAAGTTGCTAATCCAAAATCTAATCATACACACCCTCCATCTCCTAAATCAATTTTGGATCCTTATGTCCCAAAAGTCACTATCCCATCTCCTCCATTATCTCCACATCATCCATCCACTAATACTCCTATCCTTTCATATCCACTGCCATATGTGCCAATGTTGGTCCTAAAAACATTTCACCATCACAAACCTACCCCATAATTCCATCCATACACTTTCCAACATCCAATACATATCTTCCTCATCCAATTCCTTTAATCCATTCACGTGCATAATCCATTTATCCTAATAATGTTGTACCAACATCTAATAGTCACTTCACACATGGGCTCTTAATACCTCATATGGAACTTGATGCTTGAGTCCTTCATCCATCTCATTATCACATATCTTCTCAATCCACTTATATACATCCCTATCCTTATCCATCTCCATCCACAAAAAAAAACAAAAAAAAATGTAAAGAGAAATAATTTTTCCAATGGTGAAAACTTGGCAAACAATCACCTTGGATAAGTACCCTAATGAAAACCTAGAAAACATGTGTCATGAGTAAACTCCCCATCTAGTTTACTTCTGCACTTGGGGGCAACCGCATCCCCTTCACCCATCTCCTCCATCCCACCTATCTTACATATCCTTCCTGTCATATCCCATTTATCTCCAATCCCTCCATCCTTCTTATGATCTTGATAAAAATAGGGACAAACATATATACATGCTTTGGACACCTCTTGTCATAAATTCCCCTCACCTATACACTATCCTAATCCTTATTCACATCCATCCACCTTCCTTGTCCACCCGTCATGCTACCATCAATCTTCCTTCCTTATCCATGCATCCTATCCATATCCATATCCATCTCACTCCCTTATTTTCCCATCCTTCTATCTTCCATCCCTCTGGCCTAATCATATATGACATACCTCGAGCGAGGCATCTCCTTCTTGGAGACATCATTCATCGATCCTATCATCTCTTCCATACCACTATTAGTATCTTCCCATCCATCTATCCAAACAATCCCTTCCATCTCCCTATCCTTATCTTCCTATCCATCCATCATAACATCCATTCCATCCCCCATCCTTACCTCCCTATCCATTCATCTCTATCCTCATCCCAACTCATAATCCCTTGTCATTGGTATCTGGCTATAGGCTTCTCCCCATGCAATCCAACGCCATCTATCTCATCGTCATCACTCCCACTTCTTTCACACATATTTCTAATCTCTTATCGCTTCTCATAACTCATCTCTCTATCATGTCATCCTCCCAATTCATCTTTTGATGATTTGGATAACTATCCCATCCTTGAGCTTCATGCAATCACCATTATCCTATCCTATCCACCAGGTCTATCTTGTCTCATCGTATCGGTTCCATCATTTTATCCGCTTAACCTAGTCATCTCATCATCCTTTATCCATACTCGGTAGTTGGCCTTTGTTTGAACTACATTTCCCTTGCACCTTCACATAGGAAAGGTCGATCATTAGATCCACCCTGGGGCTCCTTTTGGTCTGTCTAGTCTTTTTCTTCCATCACTTGTCTCCATTTTCCTCTTTCCGCTTTTATCCATGGTATTTTATCGAACTATGAGGGCTCTACGCTTTCACGTAGGCAAGGCTAATATTTGATCAGCCCCTAAGCCCCTAGGTCTTTAGGGTGTGTCTATTTTGTGTCTTGTCTCTTGTGTCTCCTGTCATGTCATCAAGTTATGTCCTTATCTATCTGGTTCTTAACAAATAAGATCCACTAGTATCATGAGGTCCAATCATTTTTGAATATCCTGAGTCATGACGATCACTTAGTTTAGTCTCCATCTTTGGTCTTAATAGGATGCATGCTTCCTCATCAGACCACATCAATCCCATCCACCTTTTGATCCTATAGCAAAGCACAGTTGAAATTGATTGCTATCTTATGGTGCTTTTGGCATTTTGTTTATCATTTGAGCTTCCTATCATACCTTACCAGGGTTGCCATGATCCATCATATTATGGTGCGCTTTGACGGGTAAACATAGGGGCATATCTTGATCTTTTGTTTGTTGCTATCTACTTGGTTGTCCCGTGCAGTATACACCGAGATCCTTGTGGTCTTGTGTTACATTGGGGCCTCCTTTGTGTTTGTGGTTTTCCAACATTGGCTCTACCAAAGCCCCCTGTGACTTTGGGATGTTGGACTAACCTTTTTGTTTTTTGTGTCAGTCCCATGCATGTGGTATGATGTCACCTTGGTTCTTCATACCCTGGTGCATAGTATCTCATGCTATATCAAATTAAGTGCTCATTACATGGCAGCATAATGCATAATTCATAACACTTAACCTGCTTGATTTGGTTACTATCCATTTATCCTTCATCACTCTCATCTCTCTATCTTATCCATTTTCATCCCCCCAACTCCATCTATCCTCATCATATCATCATCTCTCTAATCATCATCTCTTCAATCTTCTTAGGATAATATAGATTGGTTATTCTAAGCATCTTTTCTTCCATCCTCATCATTTCATCCTCTCTTCAATCTTAGGATAATATAGATTGGTTATTCTAAGCATCTTTTCCTTCATCATTTTCATTTATTTCAACCATCTCACATCTCCATCCAATCCTAATCCATTCAATCTAGCACAAATCATCTAATCATATCCTTGGTCTTGTTCCTAGCCTTTCTACAAGCCTCGATCCACTCATCATCATCGTCATCATCATTGAGATGCGCTCTTCCCTATCCTTTTGTGTTGTTTTGGGATGTATCCTTCCCTCATCAATAACACTCTCATCATCATCACCAGGATGTATCCTTCCCTATCCTTGTGTTTTTTCAAGATATATCATTCCATCATCAACAATTATCCATCCATCATCAATCCATTTTGGCTTGTAGCATGACTGGGGAACATCATATTTGTCCTTGAATCCATTCCCTAGTGGCTGCTTGTCTCTTGCAAGCTCGGGCTCCAACTTCTGTTCAGGGAGCTTCTTAGCATCACTTCTGGTCTTTTTCATGGTGTCAAATACGTTAGAACCCTACTCACATTCCTTTCTTCTCATCTTCTCTTCCCAATCTCCTATCGCTTATCATCCTCTCTTATCCATTACTTTGCATCATCTTCCCCATCTTCCATTTCATTATCTCAACCATTTGAAGAGCACACCCGTGTTCTCTTGAACCTGCATGTCCTCTCAAGGGGGCATCCTCAATCCCTAATCTTCATCTTCACCCCCATCATCTTTCTTCCTAGTCACTTCTTTGAATGACTAGGGAAATTTTCCCAATCTAACGATCTTCTTATTGGTGCTATCTTTTAATCTTCTTTGAAATGATGCTACTTCGTAGCATTATCTCAAAGAGGGGAAAAATGTAGACACCTAAATTTGGATACTTACATTTGTCCAAATTTATCCCTTTACATCTAAATATCCTCTTATTTGCAGTAATTAAGTAATACTATTATTATTTAATTAATACCCCTAAATTCCTCTCAATCCCTAAGGTATTTGGTTAAATAATTAAATACTTTACACTTTATTCTTTTCCTTCAAGGAATTAAATAAATAATTCATTTATTTAATTCCCTTTATCTCTCATCCACTCACATTATCCTAATCCACCTCCTAATCTCATCATTAGTGATGTGTACATTCCTAATCCATGATTAGGATGTGTCACATCCTCTAACTTTTGCAAGTTGGCTCCTAATCCTCATTAGCCACCTAACCTTCCCCTAATCATTGATTATCTAGTCTAATCAACCCCTTAGTCAACTCTCCCAATATCCCAAGGTCCTCTCATGGAATTTTTAATTCCATTTACAATCCCCATGTCCTTCCCAATGGAATTTTAAATTCCATTTTATTTATCCAAGGTTTCTAAGGAATTTTTAATTCCTTTTATCATCCCCATGCACACTAAAAAGGAATTTTTAATTCCTTTAGTCAAATATTTGATTTGAGCCATTAATATCTTGTCCTCTTTCAATCTCCATTGTTCATTTCATCTCCCTTGGTTACATGACTAACACTTAGCCATTTTTGCAACCCTAACCATTTTCAAGCTCTCAAGCATTTTTCATCATCTCTCAAGCATCCATATTGCATCCATAGCCAATTTCATCCATCCTTGCATCCAAATCAAGCTACAACAAGCTGTTATGCTACCAAAATCGATCTAGGAGCACACATATCAAGCTATCAACAAGGCCAACCAACTAATCGACTTCGTTCAAGTTTAACTCAACTCATCTTGATGTTTTGTTGTGTTTCCTTCGTTTTGCATTCATTTTGTTTTGCATTTTAGACTAGGAGAAAAACACTGCACACAATGTCAACACAAAATCTGAAAGAAAACTCACAAGCATTTACCTCATCTACTCTAGAAGAAGACACAATCTATACAACAAACTTTGATGAGATAGATTATCAACAACCACCAAACCCGAAAGAACTGGAAATAATTTATGGGAGAGGTTATGAGCTTATGAAACAACTTGGTTATAGTGGAAAAGGATGTGGAAAGAAAGAACAAGGCATTCGTGTTCCTGTAGAGCCTAACAAATACAAAAAGTGGTTTGGGGTATTTTCCTTCTAAGATTATAACGCAAGAAAAAAAAGACCGTCGTTAAACATCAACACCATTATGCGTAAACCAAAAATAAATCTCACCTTGAAGCATCCTGAATTACTTCATACAACTTGCGAAGAATTATTGGAATACTGTGATGATGATGAAACTTTCAAAGAAATGTTAGGAGTTTCTGACAAGCCATTTAATCCTAAAAATAAACGGGTTGCATGTGTTGTGATTAGTGCTAAGAAAGGAACAGAGATAAGGAAAGTAAGGAGATTGATATAGACAGCGAAGAATGCAACCTTGCCATCCAGAAATAAGGTGGACTTCCTTTGGGAGATACAATTGACATATTGATGGATATTAAAAATGAAGAAAAAGTGATTAAGATAGGAAAGTGCCTTGGCAAAGATGAACAAGAGGACCATGCAACTTTACTTCATGACTTTCCCGAACTATTTTCTTGGACTTATTCGGATATGCTAGGAATTTATGCTAAGATAGTAATACATAATATAGTTCTTGTCAAAAATACTAAACTAGTTAGACAAAAGATACGAAAGATGAAGCCTAAGATAGCCTTACTAGTTAAGGGCGAGATTGAAAAACTCCTCGATGTTGGTTTTATACGACCTATATATTATTCTCCTTGGATCTCAAACATTGTTGTAGTCACAAAACCTACCAATAGTCTTAGGATGTGTACGAAATTTCATGATTTAAATAAAGCATCTTTAAAAGATGATTTTCCCCTTCGTAATATCAACATGATAATGGATTTGACTACGAGACATGCTTTGTTATCATTCATGGATGGATTCTATGGATACAATGATATCCTTATCAACCCTCAAGATAAATACAAAATAAAATTTACTACAGTTTGGGGAACATTTTTTTGAGTAGTCATGCCTTTTGGATTGAAGAATGCAGGTGCAATATATCAATGAGCTATGACATTGATATTTCATGATTACATACATAAGAATTTGGAGGATTATGTTGATGATATTCTCTCTAAATCTTTAAATCAAAAAGACAATATGAATATCCTTCAAAATTTTTTTGAACCAATGTGAAAATATAACATGAGATTAAATACGAAAAAGTGTGTCTTTGGTGTAGATAGTGGAAATTTTTTAGGTTTTATCGTATCTCATAGAGGCATTGAGGTGGACATGAAGAAAATTGATGCTATAGTTAACATGCCACCTCCTTGAAACATTTCACAATTATACACTTTACAAGGAAGAATTCAGGCTATCTGTCATTTTGTAGCATCCCTAGTGGATCAAACATTACCATTTACACATATGATTAAGAAAGAACTATAGTTTAATTGGAATAAGGATTGCAAATAGGATTTTGAGAGTTTGAAAGATTATCTCGCTAACCCACCCATTTTACAACTTGCTATGCAAGAAAAACCATTCATCCTTTATACAACAACATCAGCCCATGCTCTCGCAACATTGTTGGCTCAATAAGATGAAAATGGTAAAGAACATCCTATTTATTACATTAGCCAAACTCTGATTGACTATGAAACATGATATAAAATGATAGAAAAACAATGTTTGTCTCTTGTATTCACTACTAGTAAATTGAGACATTACTTAATGAATGCTGAAATACATGTGATGACAAAATTTTATCCTTTAAAACATATTTTCACTAAAACAGATTTATCGGGATGCTTAGCTAAATGGGGTTATGTTGTTAACTGAGTTTGACCTTAAGTTTGTCTCACAAAAGGAAATTAAAGCACAAGCCTTGACTGAACAATTAGATGATGCCCCTTCTCCCCTGGAATTACCTAATATGGAAGCATTTCCTGATGAGAATGTGTTGAATATTCAAAAAAATGATGAAACATGGGAATTATACTTTGATGACTCTAAATGTAGAACTGGCTCCGGCACAGGGGTTATAATAGTTTTTCCTGGAGGAAAACCTACTCCCTTGTCCAATCGCTTAAACTTCGTATGCACAAACAATGTCATAGAATATGAAGCATTAATTGCTAGATTACACACTGCTTTAACTTTGGAAGCCCGAGACATTAAGATATTTGGTGATTTTCAATTAGTCATTAAGAAAATAAATGGAAAATATCAAGCAAAGCTTGACTAATTATCGAAATAAAAGGATCCCACAATGACTTTGTTAGAGAAGTTTGATTTTTTTACCATTGATAACATCCCATAGAAAGATAATCAACATGCAGATGCAATGGAAAGTGTGGCTTCTCTTATATTGCCTCGAGATCCTTCAAAATATTTCACATTTATTGTCCATAGAATTCTGAACCCATCAATATAATCTAAACCCGAAGAAGTATTATCAACAACTATGGAAAGCTCTAGTGAATGGTACACACCGATATTTAATTATTTAAAAGAAGGTACCTTTCCTGAGCTGAAAAATAAGAACACTCAAGATCACCTTCACAAAATCACATCTAGATATATAATCCTTGTTGATGTGCTATATCAAAGATCCTTTGATGGTCTTTTACTTAGATGCCTTAAACAATCTGAAATCCCCATAGCACTTGAAGAAGCTCATGCATGTGCTTGTGGAGGTCATTTTGGAGGAAGATCATTAGTTCAAAAACTCATTGGAGTAGGATATTATTGGAGACATATGGAAAAATATTGCTTTGAATACATTAATAAATGTCACAAATGTTAGGAACATAACAATTTGATTCACGGTACTGCTTCTGAGCTTCGTGCCCAAGTTCCTATTTTGCCATTCTCAGTATGGGGATTGGATTTGATTAGAAAAATTTCACATCCTTCTTCTGCTCGACATACCTTTATATTATGCGCAACAAATTATTTCACAAAATGGGTGGAAGCTATTCCCCTTTGTTCAAAAACTGTCGAGGTAATATGTCATTTCATATTGGACTACATTATTGCTCTCTTTGGACTTCCTTCCGCATTAGTTTTTGAGAATGGGACACCATTTAAGAATAATGACGTGAAGAAGTTCTTAGAAACATTTAACATTCAACATCATTTCTCAACACCCTACTACCCACAATCTAATGGTCAACCTGAATCAGCTAATAGAACCCTTGAGCAAATATTATAGAAAATAGTAAACAAATATAATAAGGATTGACACACACAGTTGACGTATGCATTATGGGCCTCTCATACTAGTATAAGAAAATCCATCAGGAATACTTCTTATAACCTTGTCTATGGTACTAAGGCGATAATTCCCTTGGAGTTAGAGATTCCTTCATTAAGAATCACTCTTCAAGAACTTATTGATGACAATATTTATAAAGAACAACGATTGCGTCAACTTGAAATGCTTGATGAAAAAAACATTAACGCTCTTGAGCATCTCCAAGCTTATTCTAGAAAATTGCAACATAGTTAAAATGATCATGTCATTCCTTGGGTATTCACTAAAGGTAATTTGGTGTTATTTGAAAATCAACGTAACGTCAATGCCATCCCGACTGAAAAAGGAAAATTCAGCCCTAATTAGTTAGGACCTTATATAATTAATGAAAGTTATGGGTCTGGAGCATATACGTTAATAGAAATGGATGCTACACCTCTTGAAGAACCTATAAATGTTGTGCATTTCAACCAGTACTATGTATAAATATTCTTGAATAGTGTGACTAATAGAGTAGTGGTGTTAGAGTTAATAGATAACATTCTATGTTCTCTCGCATTTCTTTGTTCTTGACAAACAATTATTTGTGTCTTGAATACTAAGGTAATTATTTAAATTAATTTTAAATGTTTACTTTATATTGCATACTATTCAAGATAATCTTGTTTGTTGTGTTAGATTAGATCCTTACACACATTTAATGTTCTTTAATTGGATCATAGGTGCATTCACATAACATACTTAATCACAATGTCACATCTAAAAGAAACTAGAATAGTTTTAATTAGATCACATAAATCATGTTAAATCATAAATATTTTTATTAAATAGTCTTACAAAGATTATTTGATAAATCACATTTCCATTTAACTTAAAACACATAAGAATAAATAATCACACATCAAATGATCATATATATATCATAAAGTTTTGAGTACATGTCATTAGGTATACAATGCTAATGTAGCCTGTGGCTACCACATCCCTCGGTATCTGGTGATCACATCCATTGAGAAATGGTATGTCAAGAGATGATAGTATGCGATCGTGACCTAATAAGAGAATATAATGCATAATGTAGGCCTTATGCTTGTCCAACAGCTGTGGTCTCCCGTCTGATGGCCTGTAGGCACTCTCGCTCTATGCGATCTCTATCTTCCTATAGCCTGACTACCTCTACATGAAGTATCTCAACCTCTGCTGGACCTCGAGATGACCAAATATCCTCATATTCCACCTTAGATTGATCGGTGTGCCTAGTAGCACCCTCACACGCTGCTCTCAATCTGAAATAAGGCTCGAACAACTCTAGGTCTCGCTCCATGATGGGTGGGGGAACATAGTCTATATAGCCTAATCGAAGACTAAAGGAGGCACTATCTCTAAAACTAGCTATTGGTAGAGATCCTACAAATCTCTCATAGACCTTACAAGATAGAAATTGTAAAAATAATTAGTACACATCAAGATATACATATATAAATTAAAAGCATAAGCATGAACATAAGCATAAGCATAATAGTAAATAAACTGTCATCACTTAGATCTTAGGATGGTTTTGTGAAAACAACCTCATCCTATGCAGGAGGCATGGAGGATGTGCTATCCTCTCCATGCTCGTAAGTGTTGGTGTGTGCTGTGGTTGCCAACTGTGATGTGGTAACACGGGTGGGAGCTAGTCTCTCTACTTGTGGGCAATCAGACCCTCATCTGCCGTGTCACTGCCCTCACTCATCAGCTGCTCCTCCTCATCCTCATCATCATCATCCTCCTCCTCTCCCTCATAGTTTGGGTTTGCCTCATCATTATAGTCCTCATCTATCACATCTGTAAATAGATCTGCAACCCTAAGCCCTATATCCTCACTTGTCTCCTCCTCCTCATCCCTCTGGTTTGGAAGTGGTCCTACGAAGCCTATAGGTTGATCCATGGGGAACACTAGAGTTGGTTGTGCTACTACCCACCACTCCTGATAGGAATTCATAGCACCAACATCATCAACATCGGAGACCAGGGGCATATCAAGGCCATCATCATCTGAGCCACTGAAGATGAAATCATTTAAGGTGAATAATCTTATATCTCCAGGTCTCCGAGCACTCCACACTGATCACCTATAAAAGGGCCATGCTACTGGTGGTACCTATATATGCCTAAACTTCCGCATGAAACAATTGTAGTAGAATGGTCTTACTACGTAATCATGTCTGCTCAGAAGAAATATATCCATTTGCATCCTTCTCAACTGTTAGGTCTCATTCAACCACTGTGGTATCAACTAGTAAGATCTCCACAAGATCTCCTCCTGATCCAGGTGATCGAATCCAACTCTCTAGTATAAAAGATTCCCATAGTGCCATGCCTATCTTAGTGAATAACTGTGTATAGGAGTGAATTTTCACCCCTTATGTAAATTCCCCTTTTTCTCTTCTTCACTTTAGAAAACCGAATTCAAAGGCTAAATTCCACATAAGCCTGCTACCTTTGTTCCACTTGGCGGTTATTTTGTGTGTCAGTGGATGAATAAATTTTGGGGATGCCTATGTGGTGCATAAACATTTGTGCAATGTGCTTATGTCCCTATTAGATTCTTGCATTTGGAGCCTGCAGATGCGTTACACTTCCCATTGGAGGTTGATTTGTAATGCCCTCTTCGACTAACCAACCCAAATATGGCCATTTTCTTCATTCCCTCTTTCAAATTCACTCCTACATGATTTTCATCACTTTGTATCTTCTAAGCATTCAATTCATCTCTTTGCATCTTTTAGCACACTTTCCAAGCATTCTAGCATTCACTTTTAGACTTCAAGCAACACTTTGCACTCCATAGCAACAACAACAACACTTTGTCAACTCCGTAGAGCAAGTGTGAAACAAACACCATTGCAACGGGGGCTTGAGTCTTCTCATTTTCTCTTCCATTAGCTAGTGAGATCTTGGTGGAGGTGGTAATATTTCTACTCCTCTCCTCTATGATTTGGTGGGTAGCACCCTACTATTTTTGTAATGCTTTTGTGTTCTTTGCTTTATTTCTTTCTTTATCATATATTTCTCCATTATCACTATCTTGGTTTTCCGTAGAGATGGAAACACCAAAATGGGGGTCTGACTGAGGCAGGCCCCTATACAACCACCCAACAATTTTCCTCTTTATTATGTGTAGGTGGACATGTTACTTGGAGATAGCTGGAAAACGAGTACCTCTGTGAGATTATTCTTTCCACCTTAACTCTTGTGTATTTACTTTATCATATTCATTCATATCTTGCCTACTTCATAGCTTTGTTTTGGCCCTTTGGAAGTAATTAGCTAGGCCGTTAGTATGTTTTCTTATGTTTAACCTTGTCTCCTTAGTCCTCTGTCTGTGCAGACGCCAGTGCACTTGAGAGATTCCAACGCATCACGTTGTTGTCTTAGAACCGCACTTTCATCCTTGGGTAGAGAGCTTCCTGAGACATAGTGTTGAACCTAAAAACTAGCTTGCCTAGCCCCATTCTGAGTTTTAGATCCACAGAGTGATCAAAGGGCCTTATAGTCCTTATCATTCTCATTCTGCATTTTGTAACACCCCTTTAAGTTGAGGTAAGTTAGGGCAGCCTTCTGCTCTTAGCTCTCTATGAACTAGGGACTTGAACATGGTTGGTCCTCCTCTCTTACATTTTTGGTGAACCTAATGTGAACCAACGTTTGTTCATTCGTTGGTGTTGAAGCTTTTCCCTTATACCTTGTGACCATCGTGTCGTGAGTGTTGTGAAGGTTTATGAGCATCACAACCCAGTCCACAACCTTTGGGTATATTGTTAGAAGTTTATGACACCTTCCAATGGAAAGGATGAAGGTCACTATTGGTTTCTCTGCAGGCCTTTTCTTTGGTCTTGCCATTGGTTTGGTTGTGTAGGAGTAGTTGTCAAGGGGCGAGATAGGATTATTTGATGAGACCGATCATGTCCCCACTCCTCCTACGTCTCCTACACCATTGTCGATAGAGCATGAGGCTGTTCACATACCTGCAAAATATGTCTCCGCCCTTAGCAAAGGGTTGGGTGACTTGGAACATCACTTGGAAAGAGACCTGAAGTTGGCTAAGGTCACCTGGGTTATTAGTGAACTAAAGTACATGGTAGGGAAAGACCGAATAGGCATATAACTCTTGGCTAGTCTCTCTAGTTTGAATGACACACGTGCTCCTCCAAACAACCCTAATATTATATGAGAAGCCACTTTTGAAGATCATGAGAGACAACTAGGACTGTCGATGCCTCCTATGTCTATATACATGGATGATGTTGTACCCTCAATTAGCATCCCCTTTGCCTTTGAGGGACCTAACATTGTCAAAGTGAACAAGATCCCCTTGGGTTTCAGCTTCACCCCTCTTGTCACCTCTAGTGGTGGAGGTTTTGGTAGGATGGGCGGTGGAGGTTTTGGTAGTGGGGGTGGTGCTGGTGGAAGTGGTTCTAGTGGAGGTCATGGTGGTGGATTTGGAAGCAGAGGTGGCTCCAATAGAGGCCATATAGGTGGTAGTGGCTTCAATAGTAGTTCCGACGATGGTCACACTGGTGGTTCTAGTGGTAGCTTCGGTGGCAGTTCTAGAGGAGGTCCCTCTGGCCCTTTATCTTCTAATGACCCTATTTTGAACACTCTTCTTCAGAATATGGGTAAGATGCAAAGCCAGTTAGCCAGTGTCTCCCAAGCCTCTGCCCAACCTTTCTTTCAACCCTTCTTCTGGCATAGCTCATTGTCGGTCATAATTCTAAACACTCCCTTCCCTCAGGGAATGGAGATTCCTAAATTTGAGAAATACGGTAGGAAAGGGGAATGAAAAACACATGTGTCCACCTTTAACACCTTGTGCACAAATTTCTTCCATCACGATGCATTGATGGCCAAACTATTTCCTTAATTTCTCAAGGATATAATACTTGAATGGTACTATTCCTTGCCTAAAAATTCTATTTTCTCATTTGTTCAACTTGTAAACCAGTTCCTATGTCAATTGAAAGCTAACATCAGGCCGAAGATGACCTTTTCGGATCTCTTCTAGTGTAAACAAGGTGATAACGAAAACATTACTACTTTCATGGCATGGTATCAAGTGCTTTTCTCACAAATCTCATATCCACTGCCTGATTCTAATGTGCAAAAGGTATTCATAGGAAACTTGCAAAGGCCTTGGAAAGAAAAGTTTTCCCTTATGAAATACCCTTCTTTTGCACATTTATGTGTATCCCTATGAGAGTATCAGTAGACGATAGTTTAGTTCAAGGGGCCCTCCTCATGCTCCCATTCTGAAGGAAAGTCCATTGCGTCGATCTCTAGAAAAGGTAAAGCTGTTGTGAATGTAGTAGCCACTAAAAATGATAATGGCCTCATAAACAACCGAAAGTTCACAAAGTTATTAGAGTCTTATTCCTCCATCTTGCAAAAACTATTGAAGGATAAGATCGTAACCTTGCCAAACCCTAAACCTCTTAAGGAACCATACCCTAACTGGTATGATGAAAGTACCTACTGTCAGTACCATTGAGTTAACAAACATGATATTGAATGCTGTATTCACCTATGTCATGAGATACAAGACTGCATTGAGGATGGTACTATTCATCTTGATGGTAGGAAACAAAATACAAACAAATCGGTGGCGAAAGAAAATAGTGAACTACAGATATACACAGACCCGTTTCCATCACATTCTGCTAACATGACTATCAATCCCACTGATTTTATCACTTAGCTCAAGGCCTATGTTAACATGGTCACAATTACTTCTACCGCATAGCCTACGACCAGTTCACTGGATATAACATTCACGTTGCAAGACTTGCCCCTAAATAACAAGCCCTCGCCTCTCTATATTCCCACTCACCTCAATAAAAACATTGTGAGAAGAGTCCTGGTAGATCCCATGAGTTGAGTGAATGTTATCACAAAAGAGACGTTGTGGCTTAACTCATTACATAGGAAAGAATATGAAGAAATGAAATCTACCATCTGTACACACGATGGTCTTTGTCTGAAACCTTATGGATCAATAAATTTTTCCATCCTAGTTGGACTTAGGGCTGTTGACATAGTTTTTGATGTCATTTTAGAGTCATATTTTTTCAAGATGAAGCTAGGCATAGCTTGGGTAGCTTGTATGAATGGAATCACCCTCGTTATTCATAAATGTCTAAAATTCTCTCATGAAGGTGCCGTGCACGTATTGCATGACATTGGATACTAGCCTTTGGTGTCCCATGGAGGATATTTGTTAGACCATTTTTTGCCTGCCTCAGTTGGTCCAATTCCTCCAAGAACATACCTACTTTACAAGAACTACGTGAAGGACAAGACCAGGGGCAAGGGACATCCAAAATTGGATCTTCTTGTAGCACAATAGCTAGCTACCTCTTCTTCCCAAAAATGGAAGGAGAAGGTGGCCTCCCCTCAAGATGACTTGTTTAATCCTCTCTCTTGGGAGGAGTATTGGATTATCAAGCCTAGCTTCTACCCGTTAAGTCCGATGGTCCCTTCTTGGCGTAGACCCAAGATCAGGATATCAGACCTCCCTACTAAATTTCTTGGAACTTGGTACTACCAGTATGGTAGAGGAAAAGGTCCTCGTGAAGAGTCCTCTTTGTCTCGACCTTCGTGGCCTCCAATCGCTCCTACTCCAAAAGCAATAAATGGGAAGAGGCTCGCTGCCAAGGCACTTGAGTCAATTCCCCCCACTAATTCTCAGCTTTCTCCTCCTACTCCAATTTAGGAGTTTGTTCCTCCGCCGAAAATGGATGTAGTGGAAACTCCCATGGCTGAGCTGGAGCCTTCCATTCCCTCATAGCTTCTGGCCTCTGGTTCAAAGAGTCATAGAAATTGCCTTGCGCGTGAGTGCAAGCATCGGTGAAAGGATCTCATGGCTGTGCAAGCCACATTATAGTGGAAGAAAGAGGAGACAATTTCCCTTGTATCAGGGCCTCTTTCCACGTCCTCCTCTCTCCTCCCCTATGCTTTCATTCAAACCAACTTTGTATCGCTTTTGGGTTCTGCTGTGAGTGCAAATGCACCCGACCCTAAAAAGGTGCAGGTGTTCATCGCTCCTTTAGTGGATCTGCCTCTGTTGATGTACCTTCTAGATGTCTAGCCTTTCCTAAATCCCATAGATATGATGGACAACTCGGTCGTATCTACTGTGGTTCTTTCCTCCTCCTCTTCCTCCACACTTCTTGCCTCATCTGTGGGGAGTTCGCATCCTCTGATGAAGTAGAAGGTAGAAAGTGGTCCTTCCAACAACAGAGGATGTAAGAGGATCCCACCTTCTTCGAAAGGTGGTCCCGCGATGACTTGTTTTGTCCTAGTGATGGATCCAGTCCCAGATTCTCTTGAGTTCGTCACTGCTCCCAAATCACTCGGTGAGCCTAGTGGTGAATCTTGGGTGTAACCTTCTCCATCCATTGAGGTAAAACATGTCACTCTTGTAAAGTGCATGTTTAACTCTTTGGAAGAGGTTCCATCCTTGTCGATGATCTTTGCAAAATCATTGACCTTAGCTCCACAGGGGCTTAGTGGAGAGGAGCTTGCAGGGCCCTCTTCCTTAGCCCTTGTTGTGAGAGGGTTAGACGCTCCTCCTCTTAACATTCCACCACTACAGGCTCATCCTCCTTCCCCCTATGATGATCTACAGTGGGAAGCAGATGACCTCTTGGTCGATCAGTGTAAGGGGGAGGCCCCTTCTTTATCTTTAGATTAGATGTGTGTGTGTGTGTGTGTGTGTTAAGACATGTTCCCTCATGATCATGCTATGTATGCCTGTTTGACCCTCATCACCCTTGTTGGTACTTGGATACAGGCATGGTTTTTGTGTTGTAAACCTTATTCTATTTGTATCATCATTCTTCCATGTTTGTGACTTGATTTTCAACAAATTGGGGATGATGCAAAGCATTGGGGGCATTTAGGTTTCCCTTCCATGTTGACCCAATTTTTTATTTTTACTTTATCTTCTCGTGCATTCTTCACATGGTCTGATATAGTAGGGGGTTGATGATAGTTCATTTTATATAATATTACTATACACACACACACACACACATATATATATATTTATGAGTAGTTCTGACCCCAAAATATCAGGCTACCCCTATGCCCTTTGTTCGTGTTTAATTTTCTCTTTCACTTTTCCTTTATCTTTCTCTCTTATTTTCTTGAGTTGTCCCTCTCATGTGTGAAAATGACACTTCTTCAACATTTTGATTTTTAGAAAACACATTCATTTCCAATGAATATTTTCTCGAGAATCTTCTTTTTAAGAATCACATTATCGACTTGAAACTCTAATGGAACGTGTTTCCTTCATCATAGGTTCATAAAGAAAGAACTTGAGAATCTTCCTCCAAAGTGGGAACATATTTGATCTTCCCCTCGCATGGAGGCATATTATTCCTTTTGAATTCCTTGATGAAGTGAACATCTTTCAAAAGGATTCCTTGATGATGAATCGATTCGAGAAAGAAACATCTCTTTTGTACTTTTGAACAATGCATCCCTTGAGTGGAACCCTTCTTCACGCCAAGGTTCTCGACGGACCCCTTTGAAAGTTTTTCAAGTGACTATCCGCCTAATTTCCTACATGGCCACTTTCTGACATGTTCTATCTGCGGGTAAACATGTTGCTTTATAGGTGCGCCTATGAAACTACTTTTTGACTCTGCTGAGTCTGCTTTCCTTTGGTTTCCTCCATGTGAGAGATCTTGGGGGATACCTTCCTACAGGTCTGCGGGCCTGTAGGATGCTTCTTCTAAGCTTCCTCCATGAGAGAGATCTTGGGGGAGTTTCCCTTGTGGGTCTGTGGGTCTATAGGGCGCTTTCTTGGGTTTCCTTCATGCAAGAAATCTTGAAGGACACCTTCCTTGCAGGTTCACGGGTTTGTAGGGTGCTTTCTTTGGTTTCCTTCATGTGAGAGATCTTGGGGGTTGCCTTCTTGTAGGTTTGGGAGCTTGTAAAACACTTTCATTCTTTAGTTTCATAGTTCTGTGGGGCTATGAAGTCCTTTGCTTGTCTTGCACTCTTGAGTTTTCCAAATCGTAGTCTGCTTCCTTGACAGTTCAAGTATATATTTCTAACTCTACTTCTTCTTCGATCTACTTTACTGAAGCACTCATTAGTATTCGTGCTTGCTAAAGTGGGGGAAAAATTTATAAGAGAAAATTTGTACCCCTTATGCAAATTCCCCTTTTTCCCTTCTTCACTTTAGAAAACCAAATTCGAAGGCTAAATTATACATAAGCCCATTTCCTTTGCTCCACTTGGTGGTTATTTTGTGTGTCTGTAGAGGAATAACTATCAGGGATGCCCACATGATGTGCATATGTCCATCGAATCACTTACGTCCCTGGTAGATTCTTGTGTCTGAAGCCTGCAGAGGTGTTACACTTCCCATTGGAGGTCAATTTGTAACGCCCTCTTTGACTAACAGACCCGAATATGGCTATTTTCTTCATTCTCTCCTTCAAATTCACTCCTACATGCTTTTCATCTCTTTGTATCTTTTAAGCATTCAGTTCATCTCTTTGCATCCTTTAGCACACTTTCCAAAGCATTCTAGCATTCACTTTCAGCCTTCAAGCAACACTTTGCACTCCATAGCAGCAACAACAACACTCCGTCAACTCTGTAGAGCAAGTGTGGAACAAACACCATTGTAGTAGGGGCTTGAGTCCTCTCATTTTCTCCTCCATTACCTAGTGAGCTCTTGGTGGAGGTGGTAAGATTTCTACTCCTCTCCTCTATGATTTGGTGGGTAGCACCCTACTGTTTTTGTAGTGCTTTTGTGTTCTTTTCTTTATTTCTTTCTTTATCATATATTTCTCCATTATCACTATCTTGGCTGTCTGTGGAGGTAGAAACACCAAAACGAGGGTCTAACTGAGGCAAGACCTTATACATCCAGCCAACAATTTTCCTCTTTATTGTGTGTAGGTGGAGGTGTGACTTGGAGCTAGTTGGCAAACGAGTACCTCAGTGACATTATTCTTTCCACCTTAACTCTTGTGTATTTACTTTATCATATTCATTCATATCTTGCCTACTTCATAGCTTTGTTTTGGCTCTTTGGAAGTAATTAGCTAGGCCATTAGTCTATTTTCTTCTATTTAACCTTGTCTCTTTAGTCCTCTAGCCGGATAGATGCTAGTGCACCTAAGAGACACCAACATGCCGCGTTGTCATCTCGAAACTGCGCTTTCATCCTTAGGCAGAGAGCATCCTGAGACATAGTGTTGAACCCAAAAACTGGCTTGCTTAGCCCCATTCTAAGTTTCGAGTCTGTAGAATGATTGAAAGGCCTTATAGTCCTCATCATTCTCATCTCGCATTTCCTAACACCCCTTTAAGCTGAGGTAAGTTAGGGAAGCCTTCCGCTCTTGGCTCTCCATGACCTAGGGCCTTAAACGTGGTTGGTCCCCCTCTATTACAAACTGAATGTGTGTGGGTATTCGAGGGAAGATATCAAAGGGAACCCTGTTGGTTTGGTGCATGTGATATGCTCTAAGCACTAAACCTGTAGTAGTGTACAATGTACCATGCTATCCACCTCGCGATATGCAAAGCACCCTAGATCATAATATAGATGTGCAAGAATGCTGCGACCCCAGGTATACATGGTTCTATGGTGCTCCATCTACTTGATCCTGTGAACAAGACCTTCATTCAGGTGTGCTCTCTAACCATCAGGGATGAGTACTAGTGCCACTGTAAGCATCATAATCCATCTTAAGAGTGATTATCATGCATAGAGTAGCCACACTAGCTCAATACGTGGCCCTATGATCTCCTCTTGAACTGGTCCTCCCAGGAAGTATCCTATATCTGTTCGCATTTGTGTGTATGTATGACCCCTTGTGAAGCGCATGGTCTCGCCTCAGATGGGAACTCCAAGGATGTGATGTACACCCTCCAAGGTGATCATCATCTTGGTGGTGGGTAGATGAAATGTGTAGGTATCAACATCCCATCTCTTTGCTAGTGCCATCAACATGGTGTCATGGTACCTCATGGGAGGCATAAGGTACGCCCAGTGGTCTATAAAATATGTTTCTATCTCTGATAATGTCGAGACTAGGTCTCGTAAGTGATAGAATTGTCGGCTATTGAGACCCTATCGTGACTGAGGTGGAATCTAATAGAAAAGAAAAAAGATGTCCTATAAGCATTCTAAAATATTAAATCTATATATCAACAATAAAAAAGTGTACTAAAGTTTTTCTAGTGTACTTTTCTAAGGGTCCCAGACACTTTATTCCCCTTTTGGGACACTTCATGAAGAAATAGGACACTTTGCAAAAAAGTGGGACACTTCGTGACAAAAGCAGACACTTCACGAAAAAAAGTGAACACTTTGCGAAAAAAAGGGACGCTTTGTGAAATTTTCTTCCAATGTCCTAAATTTATGTAGAAATGCATAAAATATTAATTAAATGAGTAAAAACAAAGGTTTAATGGCAAAAAATAAACTTACCTGATGCTAAAGGTCATGTCATGCTACCTCCTCTCGCAGGCTATTGAGTCTCAGGTGCACGTACTCTCGAACACTCGACATTTTCACTCACTCTCCAATGAAGCTACAAGAAGGTAAAAGATAAAATTAGTTTAAATTACTTCACTTTTTACTCTTATATATGATCAAATTAGGTTTTTACTATATTAGGGTTAAAAGTGTTTTTTCATTCAAACTAGCATATCGAGGGCTAGTGAGCTCCATTTTTTATGTCATTTGTTGTGTTGAATTCATGATTATGCTCCCGTTCTCATCAAATTTCTATCACTATGTGGTATGGTACTTACAAATACCCTATGATACGACTTATCTAATTCAATATGATTAGAATGTTACCTTGATTCCACCTCCATAAAGCAAGCAGAATCAAGGGGGGCATACATCTACGCTCAAATTTTATTGCTAGAAGAAGTTAGAGTATTTTTGAATGATTAACAAATGTGTTGCAAGATGCGGTTCCTAACATTGTGGTTTTGCATATAGCTATAGTGGGGGATTCATTCTCCAACATTGTGAATGAAACTATATGAGTATCCTTTTATAAAATTTATTGTTCAGATTCCTTTAGCTTGCATATGCACATAGAGTCATAGAGGCACTAAAGTGGGGGCTAAATTTTGTGTAGAAAATTGTATGCTTTTGAAGATGGGTGATCCCACAGTAGTGGTTTACATTTTTTGGCCAAACTGGACACTGAAATAATTTTTTTAAACTAAGTCTTCACTTTCAGGCACCTATAGCGGCTAAACCGTGAGGAATTTGAAGATGATGCAAACAAGAGTTTCATGACATTTTGTTTGTAGATTCTAAATATATTTTTTTCAAAATTTTTGGAATTAGATTGTACTTCTTTTTCCATCTCCCTTGAAAACTAGTTTTTTTCAGAAAACAACATTTTTAAAAAGTGATGCCCATCGTATAACACAAATTTTTTTCCATGAAGGATACAATTCTAATTATTTTGAATTTAGATATGTAACTCTGATATCTAGTGCTTCCACTTGGTTAGATAGTTTTTTATTGAATATTTTTTCTTTAATCAAGTTTCGAAGTCAAACCAATTACAATTTAGACATAACACAACCGTATAACGTGTAACTTTTTTTGTATGTATCAAAATTCAATTTTTTTATTGGATCAAGGACTTCAATATCTAGTGCACTCATATTTTTCAATTTTTTTTTTGATAATCTTCTATTTTTCCACTTGTGTGGAGCAGAGAGCTTCATTTTCGGTGAAAAACCTATGTTTAATAAAACTAAAAAAACAAATAGATAATAAAACCAAAACATATTAAAATTATAGTCATTGGATAGCTTGTTCTGAGGACTACCTGATTCTAGTTGGGTTCATGAAGTATCCTTCATTTTCATCCTCAACTTGAGCTTTGAAGGGAAAATTTTCTATTTTTTTTGGTGGCGAAGAGCAAAGATTAGGGAAAAGGGGGGTTCGAGTGAACTAGGGCTCATTCGAACCTTGGTTCATTTGAACCCTCTTTCAAAAAGAGGTTTTCATGTGATTTTTTGGTGGGATGCATTTAATTGGTTTGCTTGAACCTAGGTTCATGCGAACCCTTTTTTGGTTTGTGCAAACCAATGAGTTCGTTTGAACCCCAAGAATGATTTTTTTTGGCATGGAGTCATTTTTTGTTAGTTTTCCTTCCTCATTTGAATTATAAACCACTTTTGTGGGTTTACCTGATGATATGATTTCACACTTAGTTTGGACCTATTTTAGTACACCCTTGCATGAAATACCCTTTAAATCATCATTAATAGGCCCCTAAGACACTTTATTTCACATCTCAAGGCTTATTTCAACTAAAATCTTGATAAAATCAACAAAAACATTAAATTTTCTAACAACCCATCATTGGCCCACCCCAAAAAACTAGGGTGGGACTCATATGCCACCTTGGCGTATGAGTCCCCCTAGGTGGGACCCATACGCCACAAGTGGCGTATGAGTCCCGTGTGGCCTATTTTTTGGGTTTGAGCGGGAAATTCAAGTTTTTTAATTAAAAATTTTGGTTGATGTCGGCTTTTGAGATCTAATAAATGGTAAATTAGGTGTAGTGCCTATATAAATAAGCTTCTAAGTCATTATTTCACATTAGAGAAAGTGATTCAAGAGCTAAGTCATTCTAGAGCTTCGAGCAAGAGTCTTCAAGAGATATCTACAAGTTTTCAAGAGAAAACAAAGTTGAATTCTTGGAGAAACATTATTGTGTTTTTGCAAGTCTTAAATCTCACTTTCATTCAAGATCTAGCATTGTCAACAACTAATTATGGTTGCCTATGGTGAATCATGATGGATTCTATGTTGTGGAGATGCAACTAGCCATCAAACCAAGCCTAATAACTTGTTTCTTAAGTGATTCCATCCTCTCGTATCACTCTACTTTTAGCCTAAAGGAAGGTACATGCATCATTATGGCTTATTATGGTGATTAGACATCTCCCAAAGTGAGTCATCATCTTCATGCTTCATTCATGCATCCGATTCTAGCACATTAGAATATGGTTGCATTGCATTTCAGATTTCCTAATCTTAGATGCACTTAAGATTAGGGTTTGTATTCACATTCACTTTCAAGATCCATTGTTTCTATCAAGGTTTAATTACCAAACTAGGGGTTTGATTGAGGAAAAAATATCATAAGCAAATCAACATTATATTCTATTTTGCAGATCTTTTTGCAAGTTCAAATTTGGAAATCAAATTGGGAAGAAAGAGCAGATCTGGACTTTGAATTTCTAAAAAAGAAGGATGAGACTGATACACCACAAGTGGCGTGAGTCCTAGTATAGGAAAATTTCCATATTTTTGAAGATCTTGAGTCAACACTGCCAGATTCCTGTTTCAGCCCAGAAACCCTAGACTAGGACTGATATGCCCAACCTGGCATATGAGTCCTTGTGTACCCTAAAATCAATATTTTTTAGCATTTTAGAGCTTGTTTCGAGCACATACAAGTTTCTAGGTGCACCACTTTGATCTCTCAATTTACTGATCTAATTTGTATTCATTTCTAGGTCATTTAGTGAAGTTTTGCACATCATTAGGTTTTGACATTAGGTCTTGCATGTTACTTGTCTTTCAAAGCCCTAGCTTGGTGGTGAAACCCTTTTTAGCCCTTTATCACACCCTAGGACATCCCTATTGCACATCTCTTTTCCTCATCCCATCCTTGGATTGAGATCTCTAGGGTTTCCTTGAATGAGAAGTGAAGAAAACTTGTTCTATGTCCTAAACTATAGAGCGGAAATTTTCATCCTTTCAGGTTTAGTGCATGAATGTTTTCATTCCTCCTTTGAAACTTCATGTTAATGGTGAACCCCCATTTAATCACACGAGGAAACCCCTAGTCCTTCACTCAATTGAGTCACTTGGTTGAGAAATCTTGGTTCCTAATGAACTAAAGTGTAAATAGGTTTAGTTCCATCTCCTAAAAGGTGGACACCTCATTTCCTTTGGTTCAATAATTATGTTATCTATTTAATATAATTATGTTGTATTTCTATTGTATTATATTTATATTATATTATATTTAGTATAATAAAATTATATAAATATAATTTAGTTGGTATAAGATATTTTAAATACATCTATCTTAAAAATTTTAAAATACCAATTTTGAGTAATTAAATATTTACTTAAGAGTTTTTCTATTAATTTAACATTAGATTTATTTTATTTATTACATAATATAATTTTTTGTCTTAAAACTATTTATGTTTTTTTTTTATTAGTAACATGAATTTTAGTAACCTAGCTCGAGCTAGGTGAAGCCAAGAATG
This sequence comes from Sequoia sempervirens, assembly GCA_007258455.2. Classification (NCBI taxonomy): domain Eukaryota; kingdom Viridiplantae; phylum Streptophyta; class Pinopsida; order Cupressales; family Cupressaceae; genus Sequoia; species Sequoia sempervirens. The sequence continues at coordinate 269,534,634 of VDFB02000003.1, read as the reverse complement.
GGGAACCTCATCCTTGATACAAACACACAACATTAACATGAATAGTTCAAACCTACAAGCTCAATATCCCACAAAGGGAACAAAGCTTGTGAGCACTTCCTCCCAACAAATGTTTGGAGCATGTAGTCACTAGCTTGAATGCCATCAAATTCAATGCAAAATTTTAAATCTATGAGTGAAATGGATTAACAAGGGCACAAATGCCAATGATCACAATGACCTACTGCAAGTTTGAACCTTGGTGACTACAAAAAAAAATGCCATGATTTAACTATCACAATATGCCATAAACAAGAAGGATTATTTTATTTTATTTATATTTTTTACTTTATTTTTATTTGAAAAATTATTTTATTTATTAAATAATTATTTTATTTTCTAAAGTATTATTTTAGTCTTAATTTTTTAAAGATATACATACCCATGAAATGAGACTATGTGATGTCACTATATAATTCCTCTCTCAATAATTAACCAATTAATTAACATAGAACATTATAATTAGGAGGTATTTTCCACAACGTGTTAAATTATGGGTCAATGAGTTTGACTCGAAAACTACACGGTTGAGTCCTGATAGCAATATCATAGAACATTATATTAATGAAAAGTTAAAATTATTAAGAGAAGCAACTTGAAGGAGTAAACAAGAGAACATATCAAAACTGTAGACATGGAAAATATACCAATCACACTTGATCCTGATTTTACTAACACTAGTTCATCCTGCATCATCTCTCTGCTAATCATTTAATTAAATAATCTCTATTTAATTAAATTCATCACATTTCATCTCTTAATTAAATAAATCATCTTTATCTAATTAAGTCATCATCTCCTATTAATTAAATAAATCAATTTTATTTAATTAATTCTATAATCCCCCTTTTAATTAAATAATCCATATTATTTAATTAAATGGATTGATTTAAATCAAAGTTGAGAGAAATATGAACTTAGACTTAATTAAATAAATATTTTGATTTATTTGATTAAAGAGGGATGAAGTTAGATTAAATTAAATAAAGATTGATTTAATTTAATAAAATGAATTTAGAGATTTAATTAAGTCTAAGTCAGTGTTCTATCCACCTGAATGTTAGTTTGTTCGAGGTGTAGTCAAATATAGTGTCAAAAGTCTGTTACTGTTCATTTACAATATTCCATCTGGCTCTTCAATACTAAATTCAATTTTTTTCTAACGGATTTAAGATGTCAATGGAATGGAAATTAATTTGTTAGACCTAATTCTTAGGCTAATTCATTTACCTAGATTCCTTGAGGTACTATCTGGACGTGACCAATATTAAAGAGAGTTTGAACCTCCAGATGAGGTCGTTTGTATTTTGAGCAAGATAAAATTGTTTGTCTTTTACTGTATTCATGAGTGCCACCAATCCAATGAAAGCTTTCCTTTTCATTCATTTAGGTGGTCCATGTTAAATCATGAAGATGCCGCATGAATGATTATTGATAAAGCCTTCCTCATTCATTTATCTCTGCTTGCCAAATACGATTCATCTACTCATTCATTTATCTTTGCCTGCCAAATACAATTCATCTACTCATTCATTTATCTCTGCCTACCAAATATGATTCATATGAGCATTATGTGCCATAAACACTTGGAGCTCCTTAAGTATCCCATCATAATCAACCCACACTTCCCATATAGCTCCATTGTTTAGCCTATCAAACAACAAATAGTCTTCACAAAAGTAATGTTATTGATATCAATCCCCACATGATTATCATCTGGATCGTAAGCATTGACACCATAGTATTCATCTATTATCAAGTTTTTAAATGTATCAAATTCAATAGCAAATTTTTGGGTCAATTGTTTACCATAGGTTGTACTATTTAACAGTCCGAGCCACATACTTGATCCATTTTTTTGGGGGTTTGGATCCCAAAGGAGCCATGAAAAATGTAAGACCATCAACATAATAGTCCATTTTGGTGGGTGTTCCACAGTTTATTGTAAACAGGAAGTAGGATTGAAAGCTTGCAAGGGCCCCACAAGATTCACTCCATATAGGTATTGGACAACCACATAAGTGATCTCATATGCTAAAATCACATTGCGGCAACACTGTTACTACGATAGTGAAGCGTAATATGCGAGTTAGCTCAACTTAGGATGTTAAAATTTCATGCGTTCGGTTGTGGTTCAATATTGGCAGACATGGATGTAGTTACCACCAAGAAAGAGCTCCTATAGAAGGCCTACTTCATCTTACAGGATTGCATGGACTTTAGGGATCACACATTTATGAATCACACTGTTATTTTTGATTGCACAGATCCTACTAAGTACACACATTTATGAATAAAAGCATGCACTCTTTAACTAATGAATGTAGATATCTTTTCTACATACTCTTTAGCTGATGCATTAAATTGCACACCTGGTTCATTGAATCGAGCACCAAACTTCTTGTCGGCATCAAATCAAATCTTAGTTAACAATCTTGATTCTGCTATAATACAATTTTTTGTGTTGTGGTTTTTAAATGCTAAATTTCTTACATTGTAGGAGATATATTTGGGGGCACACTTTGTATATTTAATATCTCTTAGCTGACATGGTATCTTTTCTTGGACAAATAATTGAAAATTAGAAACCAAGGATGGAATCAATAGATTGAAGTCAACTGGTGGCTAGGGATACAAGATTCATAAATGCATAAGTTAATGCATTCATTGGATGCATGCTAGTTGGAGGATTATAGAGCCTGTTAAAAGTCTATGATAAAATTTTCCTTTCTAATTGCAAAATCATACAGGCAGAATCAATAATTGTAGGATCCACTTATTGATGCTCCATTTATTATCACAATCATCTAAAATCAAATGTTAGTATTTTCCTTTGAAATTGTTCTATTGTTTGGAGATAATGTGTAAAATGTTTTTAATTAATAACTTGATCCTTGTATAAGTGTCTTTTTTATCTTGCAGGAAAAGGAAGGAGGAGGGATTTTCGTTTGCACAAGGAATTTGCAAGAAGCGATCTTTGAAGAATCTTGGAGTTGAAGAGAATTGAGCATTAAATTTGAAGTTGAAAAAGTGTTTTTAAATGCTTAGAGCTTCCATTTTATGCTTTTGTTTTTTGTTTTAGGCCAACTCACGTCTTTTTGGTTTCCTAAAAGCACACTACAAAAGCTTTCATTTTTGCTACAAAGGGTTTAAAAAGAACTTTATGCAAACTTACTAGATTTTGTTTAAGGTTAACAATTGAATAAAGCAACTTTCATCTTTTGTTTTGGTGCTTTAAAAGAATCAAATTATTGCTTTGAGGATTTAAAATGAACATGTGCATCTTTTTTTTTGTAATCACTTACTCAAAATAATATCATCAAAAGACGTTTGTGCTTCTCTCGCACCTCATGACGATCTTGAGAATCAAAAGGATTTTGACGATATTAAGTTGCATAAGTGATTGCCTCCACATTTCATTTGGGATTAAAAAATTGAAGAAGTCTTGCGAGTGTGAGTGGAATATATTGCATGTGTTCTCTCTTTGTTTCTAAACGAATATTGATTGAACTATGGATGTGTTTGCTTGATTTTGTGTTATCTTAGAGGGCCTGTCTTGTGGGAAAAAGTAACCACCCAATGGAACGACCCAACTGGGAACATGCTAAAGCCAAGTAACTTCCACCTAGGATATAAGTGTGGGTACTTGAAGAAAGGAAAGTATCACAAGGATTATTCCAACGAGAAGGGTAGCAATGGTCTCTCACCGCATGGATGGTCCCCCACGAATGAAATGCCCGCAGTAAAACCCTTGTTTAGAAAAGGCCAAAATACTTGATCTATTTGTTGGTGCAAGAACAGTCGTTCTAAAGCTGCCCCACAATTTTATGAATTTTAGTGGAAATGGAAAGTATGCCATGGGAGATTCATGGGTACTGATGCCTGGCTGACCTGAGAAGTGAGTGCAATGTAAGGGGGAGCCTGTGTGGTCAAGCATCTAACCATTCGCTAAAAGTAGGCATAGTTGGACTTGTCCAAGTGGGGACTCAACAAATATTGTCGCAAATATCCATAGGGTTGTGCATGTTCTTGGAAATGAAACACTTTGCTTGATCGTAAACATTGGGAAAACAAACATTCAACATTGTCATAAAATTTCAAACCCTTTAGGAAGAGAATATCTTTGAAAAAAATTAGGTGCTATTGCTTGCTCTAGGAATTCTATCCTTAGAGGTTTCTACGCATTTGAATTTATATCTCAATTTTCCTGCTAAAGTCAACAATAGGAAACCTTTGCCTTGATTTCCTTAATTTCCACACAATACACTTTGTGGGATGATAAAAAGTTAAGACATTGGACATTTAGTTTGAAAACCTAATCAAGAATTGTTTGTGGTAAAAGGAAGTCATTAAGCAAAGCTAAGAACAATTGAACCCCACACATGTGTCTCAAATGATTTCATGTAAAATCAAAATCCAGAAACCAAATTCAAAAGCTCTTAGTCCAAAAGCTCATCAAAAGCATCTCTCAACGCTCTACGAATTCAGACAAAGATTACTTTTCAACTTTTACAGAAGAGCTTCAAGAAATAATCTCAATTTGTACTCATTTTATTATTGTTAGAATCTGAGACTTTTTCAACAATTTGAGCATCTTGTTTAGAGTAAAGTGTGTTCTTCAAAACCAAGGTCTTGTGAACAAGAGTCATTTTAGGTACACATAGGTTCAAAACAAACAATCATTTCATCCATCTCAAACATCAATCAAATCCCATCTCACAAACAACTCTTAGAATCTTCGAAAAATCCTTCATACTAGACTTTTGGAAAATCCTCTAAATCAAAACAAAATCATCTTGTTTGACTAGGTGTGTGTAGATGAATCCTTCTTCATACACTTAGTTAAATTATCGCCTTGTGGACAAATTTATTCCAAGACAACATGCAACCTCTTGGAGTTTATGAGTTCATTATCAAATCCAAATCAAATCCAAAATCCAAAATCCAAAAGTCCTAAAGTCTAGTATCCCTCCAAGGTTCCTAAAAGTTCAAGACCCATATCATTCACCCCTTTCATCCTTCATCTCATCATTGGTTGGTGCTATCATAATAGTGGTTTACAATTCCTGAGAGGAACGAATTTTAGCTGAAATCACATATTTTTAGAAAATATAATGATTTAAGCCTTAAAAAGTTCCATTTTAAGGATTCCAATTGAAGAGGGTTTGATCAAATCACCTTAGATCAAACCCCCTTGGATAGAACCTCGCTAGTTTTAAACCATACCTATAAATGCGTCTCCTTTACACCTATCAAAATGCTGATAAAAAATCACTTTTGATTTAGATTTTGGGGGATCAAATGAATTCATTTAAAATTTATTTCAAATGATTATGGTATTCCTCAGAACAAGCTATCCAATGAATATAATTTTAAGATGTTTTGGTTTTGTTATGTATTTGTTTTTAAGTTTTATTAAACATAGGTTTTTCATCGAAAATGAATTTCTTTGTTCTTCACATGTGGAAAAATAGAAGATTATAAAAAAAAAAATTAAAAAATATGAGTGCACCAGATATTGAAGTCCTTGATCCAACAAAAAAATAAAATAAAAATTTTGACATATACAAAAAAAGTTACGCGTTATACAAATGTAAAATGTGTCTGAATTATAATTCTTGACTTTGAAACTTGATTAAGGAAAAAATATTCAATAAAAACTATCTAACCAAGTGGAAGCACTAGATATTAGAGTTACAAATCTAAATTTGAAAGAATTAAAATTTTATCCTTCATGGAAAAAAAGTTATGCTATACCTGTGCCACTTTTTAAAAAAATGTTGTTTTCTGAAAAAAATCTATTTTCGGGAGATGGAAAAGAAGTGCAATTTGATTCCAAAAATTTTGAAAAAAATATTTTTAGAATCTATAGACAAAATTTGATGAGACTCTAGTTTGCACCATCTTCAAATTCCTCATAGTTTAGCCGCTATAGGTGCCCGAATGTGAAGATTTAGTTAAAAATAATAATTTTAGTGTCCAGTTTGGCCAAAAAATGTAAACCACTATTATGGGATCACCCAAGTTCTAAATACATTAGAGGTCAACAAGGTCAAAACACAAGAATAACATGGAATATAAACTTGCTCCATACATCATGAGTGATCTAAGTCAACCAAAATATCAAAGCCTTACAAAACCAATGGGTTATCAAAACTCACATTTATACAATCCACAAATGACATCATTATCTCCTACAAACTTCAATGGTGCAACAAACATGAGTATGCCCAATATAAATTTTGGAACACCTTTTCCAATGGTAGATTTAAATCAAAGTCCAAACCTACAAATCTATCAACCAAACAATCAATACACGAGTCTTCAACAAAACAACATTATCCCATCAAATCCATACATGCCAAATGTGAATATACTAAGTACAAGTTTACCAAACATGAACATTTCAAATCCAAACTTGGTAAACTTTGGGATAGATATGTTTGTGAATCATAAAAATGTTTTCCAAAGTCCAAACAATATGTTAATGACTCCATGTCAAGGTAACACCATACAAAATCAAAGTTACCTAAATCAAGGCAATATGATTCCCAACCATGACAATGTTCAATTTCAACCTATAATGCCAAATTTAAGCATCATCCCAAATCATAACATTGTCCAAAATCAATTTGTCCATGATCCCATACAAACACCACAAGTGCACATTCCAAATATGCTTGAACAAAAACCAAATCAACTATATCAAGGGTGCCAAGATCAAAATCAAGATCAAATTTTGTGAGATCAAATTGCTACACTTACCAAAATAGTTGATCCATTGCGCCAAGAGACATTTCCACCCCAAAATAAATACACTCTTCCATTAGTTAAACCATGTCATCAAAGAATTGAGTTGTGTCCACAACCACATCAAGAACAATATCTCCAATGTCAAGAAGTTATCTATATCAAGATCAACCACATCAACAAATCCAATCCCCACATCTCAAAGATCAATCACCACATCTTAAAGATCAATCACCACATCTCCAAAAACAATCACCATAAGGTCAATTTAAAGTACAAATCTCACAAGGTAACAAACGAAAATACACACCACTTGGGAAACCAATCGAATTGATCATGCAACAGTTGGTGCAGGAAAAACTCATCACAATTCCCACCTATGAAAATGATCAAGAGCCCTTGGTGAAACCACCATGGTACAATGAAAATCACCTTTGTGATTTCCATAAAATCAAGGGACACACAACATCAGATTGTATTGGGCTCAAAAATCTCATCCAAGACCTTATTGATCAAAAAATAATAACTATTGGGGACAATAAATTTTCAACCACTAGTGATAGCATTGACAATCTCCCCACCACAATTGTTGAAAAAAATGATCAAGATATATCCATAAATGAGCACCTTGAAGATATTTCTACCTCATCCAAAGATCAACTCAACATACATCAAGAGTCACTTTTTGATCATGATAAAAGCCCCTCAACAACATCCAACAATGATCTATGTCAGAGAGTGTTAACATTATTTGATCCTATAATCAATGATCCTTACACCAATGATCATTTTGACAATACCTCTACATCATCCAATGAGTTAGAGGACACATCTCAAGAATTCATTCCAAAGCATGATCAACATTTTTCACCAAAGTCTAGCAATGGTCATTTCCAAGACATATTGACATCCTTCGACCTCATGGTTGCAAATATTGAAGGAATCTTCAACTCAAAATTTGATCTAAGTCTACTCAAAGATCAAGAGGATATTGATCCACTTCCCATTCCTAATGAAGATATCCAAGAACCCTTTATAAGCAATCCATCCTTTGAAACTGACCCATGTCAAGAACTTGATCCAAAGCATATCGAAAACAATTTCGAAATCATTCAAGATCAAGAATTTGTATCTCCAAGCTACTACAATGATCTAATGGACACTCTCTAATCTATACAAGATATCATAGATGATGATCACATCCAAATAACACATACTCCTCCATCTACCCATGAAATGCTTTATGTGGATGGACACATAGCTGATCTTCATTCAGAACATGATTCTGTTACAAAAAAAGAGAAGGTTATTAATTCCTACAGTCAAAATAAGTTGTCAACATTAGGATTAGATATATCCCAAATCCAGACTAAGGAAATCATGTACGAAGATATCCAGTATTATCCACTCAAGGAAACAGGTCAGACAGAACAAGATATTCCAGAGTCAACAAAGTAGTAAATTGAAATAACGCCATCCATAGTGGTCACTTATCAGAGGATGCTTACTAAACAAGAAATATCCAAACAAGTAGAATCAAGGAACAAAGGTGTTACTACCACCATACTGGGGGAAACTATGTCTCAAGCAAACATCAACATAGGGAGCACGAAGAATCCTTATGATGAAACTGATGCCAATACTACAACTAGCCACGCCATGAATCTTCATCCACCCATCACCCCATCCAAAAATTGGGCCCAATATCAAAGGAAGGATGTGAATCAAAATAAGAAGAACATCATCAAAGAAAAATAAGTTGGGAAGCATAGTGGAAAAATCAAATACAAGTGGATACCAAAGAATACAAAGAAAGATTATCCCTATTAAACTCCATTAGTAAAAGAAACTATGGGGAAAAATAAAAAAGGGAAAAGTATCCATCAAAGATGTCCACACAATAAAAATAAGGCTTTCCAAGCGATGTACAAAGTGTATCAAGCAGTTGGTCCTAATTCCATGCACACTTTTGTATCCACCCATCATTGCTCATCTTCCCAAGTTTGGAGAGTCAAAGGTTCCAAACTATCAACTAATCCATATTTTATTCATAAACACACTCCATCCACACCTCCATGCATGATATCCAATTCTCACATTGACCATGGATTGGCAGGAACCCTTCATCATAAGGATTTAGAAGGCACTCTATCGCGATGTGCACACAAAGACAAAGTTAACTCCAGTCTCAACAAAGTAGATCAGGAATCTCAAAAGTTGCATTCAAGTGCACGTATCTTAGCAAAGAAACTTCTTCAAGTAGGATATCAATGGAACATTATGACAGAAGCATCTACATCAACACCACTAGGTGGTTCAACATGAGCTTAAAATCTTTCAGAAAAATCCAAAAGAACAAAAAAAAAAAATGAAAATCCAAAAAAATTAGAAAAAGGATTGAAAAAAAATTAAAGAGAAAAAATCATCCTCTAGTGAAAACCACTAAGGTGGCGCTTTGGTCAAGTACCATGATGAAAGCTTGGAAAACAGGTGTCATGTAGAATCGACAATCTACGTGCACCAGTTCAGGCGGAAGCATCTCATCCCATCCGTAATAAATCCAACATTCCTGTTAGGGTTAGAAAGGAAGATATCTAACAATTAAATGCAGATTTAAGTAATAAACAAAGAAACTAAAAACACACAGAATAAATTATAACACAGATAATTTAACGTGGTTCACCCAATCTGGGCTACATCCACCAAACCACAGCCATCCAATAATTTTATTATCCAGTGCAAAAACCTATTACAATCTTGTGAATAATCACATTTTCATTATTTTGTAACACCCATCCAAACCCCTTTTTATCAAGCTTAGAAGCTTCCAAATTTCTACAAAATTTGATTTTTCTTTTTTTGTTGATTTTTTCCCTTTTCGGTGATGACGCGAAAAAGTAGGAGGAAATTTTTTCTCGGGGGTTGCCACCCTCGAACCCCCACTTTTCGGGGACTACCACCCTCGAATCGCAGCCTGGGGCTCGGCTCGGCCCTAGACCCCGACAAGGATACATGCCGGGGTGTATAGTATACCATGGGCTATATAGTATAGCATGATCAGTCGCCACATACCAACAATTCCATCCATCTTATCCATAATAAATCCATTCATCCATGAACCATTTATCCAATCCATTTTCATCCATCTGGATCCATAGTCCAAGTTATCTTAATCTTGATGAAACTTTGGTGTACACTTTACACTTGCTTATGGTAAACATCTTGACATGAGTCATTTTCATTGATCCTATCCTATGCAACATTATCTGAGCCATGAAGCATTATCCAAATGAGCATTCCTTTGTTTGAGCACCTTATCTTATCACAAGATAATCCTTGGCATTCTTTGCATGCTTAGCATATGCATCAATCCGTACACCTATCCAGGCATCCATTCATGACATTCCATACATTGTTAGACACTGGGGGCAGATATTTACATCTTGCTTCAGGAATAAATCTTGATCTATATCTTCCAACTTATGTGGTGATCTGAACATTGGCAAATGTGAAATCAAATTGGTCAAGCATTTGTGAGCCAAAATCCAAATCACTAGCCCATGACACATTTTGATGAGAAGATGTTCCTTATCAAGCTTTATCTTTCATCGAACATCAATCCAAACAATTAATATCGGTTGAATCTAATTTTCACTTCAATATCACATCAAATCATTCAAACAAATCTTGTTCCAAATCAAGCTTCAAAATCCTGATAAATCAAATCCAATCAATCCATCATCATCTCAGGATATCCTTCCCAGTCCTTGTGTTGCTTAACAATAGATCCTTGCATTGTTGTGTATCTTCAACAATGTTACCATCATCAATAAAATTCAATCAATCCCTCATCATCTAGGGATATCCATCCTAATCCTTGTGTTGCTTAACACTATCCTTGCATTGTTGTGTATCCTCAACAATGTTATCATCATCAATCCATCGATCTGATCAATCAAACCTAGCTTGGTTTTCAACAAAATCCCAAACAGAGCATTGATATCGTCACACATGTCCATATCCAAAATGTCAAAATTGGGTGAAAAATTCAAAAACATTCATAAAACCAAGAAAATCCCAAAACATTCAAAACATATCAAAATCCAAAAACAAGTCAAAAAGAGTCAGAAAATGTCAAAAATAGAGTCGCCTTATCAAACTACATCGTCTCTGAGCTTTGAATGTAAGAAAGGTTGATCTTTGATCATCCCTCGAGACACTTAGGTCAGTCCTTTAGGAGTCCGTCATAATAAACTAGCAATCCATTTATTCATATCTCATCAATAATCAAGTCTGTGTCAGTCGAACTACATGGTATCTACGTGTATAACGTAGGCAAGGTTAATCTGCTGATCAGCCCCTGAGGCCCCTAGGATAGGTCTTTAGGTTAGTCTCTTGGTCAAAATATTAGAAAATCCCAAAACATTAGAAAATTCAAAAATCAAAACATTTTTAAAATCTTGAAAATACCAAAAAAACAACCTCAAAACATTTCAAAAACATCAAAAACATCCAAATATTTGAAAATTCCATCCGTCTGATCTCATTTTCACCCACAATAAACATCACTCATAATAAATCAATCGTCATCCTCAAACTTTGGTGAACAGTCAGAAACAAGTCTAACGGGTTAAAAGTGGAAATTCAAACGTCAAGGTCTAAGGTATAGGTCAGTACGTAAACAAGTTAGTCAACTCTTTGTGTCAATAGCCTATCATCCAATTAGTCCCAAATCAATCATCTGATAACATCATGTCCTAGGATGCATCCTTCCTACAATGGACATCAACATCAGGCATCACCGTAGTTTAGTCTTGGCTAGCGGTTGAAGAACAATAGCTTGTTTGTTTACTTTATCTTTGTCATTTTTGACTTATCTTTTTGTACTCATTTTGATGAGCTCTCAATGATGTCCCAAACGAAGGGATTTAGAGAGAAAGGAATGGGGCATTGATCATTATCTTTTGTCTGCTGTGCTTGTTGGACGTTCTTGTAATATAACTTGGTGAATACTTGCTTTGTTAGGTATGTATGGTGGGTGTTTTGGGCAGCTTGTTGACTATTGCATTGATAGGTTATACCTTTCTATTTTTTGGTCTGAGATGTTTGAAAATTTTGAAGTGCATCCTAGCAAGGTTTCTGTATGTCAGGTGTGAACATGAATACTCCTATCTGTTTGTTGAGTCAAAGTCCATCGCACTAGGTGCAACACCATCTTGTTTCTTTATACCCTAATGCATTGTGCCTAGATGTTTGTTATCAAACATAAGGTAATTGGCCCTTTTTAAATCCCAACTCCTCAGTAAGTAAATCATCATCATCATCATCATCGTCATTATCATCATCTCTAATAAAGTTGGCTTGTTAGTGTCTCTTGTCATCATCTTATTTTCTTCTTACTTCCCTTCGTGCTAACATGGTACCATGACAATTAATCATAAATCATCGCTAATGCATACATCCTGCATCCACAAACCATCTGCATATCATATCATATAAGAAACATTGATCATCTTGCATGCATTGCATTTCATCATTGCATAATATAGATTGGTTATTCTAAGCATCTCATAAACCATACATTTATCATCCATTTGCATAATCATAAAAGCATCATCATATCATATCATGTGCATCCATATCATCCATGCATCATCATATCATCCATTACATATAAACATCATAATCATCTGATTTATATCATCAATAATGTAACTATCATGGTACAAATCAGGATCAAGTGTGTGTAATATATCAAAGTAGACATGAGGTTACCCATCGCTGATGACTATCTACATCAAACATTTGAGCTGAACTAATCTTGAACCTCTTTGTCGTGAGATTGACCCTCAAATTGAACCTTTTCACTCAATCTCTCAGGGGGCAGTATACCAACGTAATTCTTCATTCGCCGGGGAAATAGTGGGGCATCCAAAAAAATTAGAGAATTTTTAAATTTTGATCAAGACAATTTATTCTTTGAACCAATGCAACGAGTACTTTGCTTCAAAGAGGGGCAAAATGTAGACATGGAAAATATACCAATCACACCTGATCCTGATTTTACTAACACCAGTTCATCCTGAATCATCTCTCTGCTAATCATTTAATTAAATAATCTCTATTTAATTAAATTCATCACATTTCATCTCTTAATTAAATAAACCAACTTTATTTAATTAAGTCATCATCTCCCGTTAATTAAATAAATCAATTTTATTTAATTAATTATGTAATCCCCCTTTTAATTAAATAATCCATTTTATTTAATTAAATCTCTAAAGGCATTCTATTAAATTAAATCAATCTTTATTTAATTTAATCTAACTTCATCCCTCTTTAATTAAATAAATCAAAATCTTTATTTAATTAAGTCTCAGTTCATATTCCTCTCAACTTTGATTTAAATCAATCCATAAATGTAAATCAAATTGTCACATCATTTAATCCCTCATTAAATTAATCAAATCCTCTAGCTTTTGCCACTTGCTCATGAAAATCAATTTATCAATTTATTAAATCATCTATTGTCTTTCAAAAAGGCATCAATGGTTGAAATATTCCCCAAATTTGAAAAATCCCTCCAAAAGGGTTTGTACATCCAACAAAGCATTTAAAATCTCTTACATGTCCTTTTCTTGAGCCATGTGACATTAACTCCACCTTTCACCTCATCCTTCAAGCCATCTTTTGAATTTGATTCTCCCCCCTTATTACACATTCTCCAAAATGTGCTCAACCTTCCTCCTTTGACATGTTGACAAGTGGCATCTTGTCATTGGCTTGTGTTTTGTCCCACATCCTCCATGTTTTGCATTCTTCCATCCTTCTTTGTTATAAATAGAGGCCTCCTCTATTGTATTAATCCTCCACAATCTTAGGCAGTTCATCCACAACTTGATCCACAAGTTAGCATTTCATCACAACTCATAGCATCTTTAAGACATATCCATTATCAAGTTTATCAATGATTGGGAAATGACTACTTTCCACATCAAAGTAGCACCAATCCACTATGGGAGAGGTTTGAACATACTTCACATGCTTTTAATTAGTTTCTTTAGTATTTTAGTGATTTGTTTGCTTTATTTAATATGATTCAATATTTCATAGAGATGCTAGTTTTACTTGCTGTAAATGGACTAACAATACTAATGTGGCTCATTGTTTGAAGTTTGTTAATTTAGTGTCTACAAACATATCAAAACAAATAAAAGTGAATGATTTTAAGTTTTGTCATAAAACTAGAGTATCCTAGCAACTATGAAATTATTGGTTATTATGGGCATTAATCAAACTTTCATAGTAGAAAATATAAATAAGCTTATTATAAAAGTTTGTGCATGTAGAAAATATACATTACTTATGGACAATGAATGAGTAGAATTTTGTCCTTGTTATTACAATTCTTATTTTAACAATATAATGTTAGAAAAAAAAAATTCTATTATTATTATATTTCAACCAATGATCATTTTAATCATCACTATCAACCCATATCAGGGTTTGTTAGTTTTCACACACATTGTAGTTGCTATTACTTTGCACTATTGTATTGAGTGGAGACTAGAACATAAGATAAAATTTTGTACATAAGCAAAACGATCATGTTGTTTCATGCTAACAATTATATTATTTCGCTATGCTGACAATCTAAAAAAAATAAAACAAAATTACATATGCTAGCTTGGGTATTCTCATAAATTTGTCAGTTATAAATTTAATTGTAATGTTTTATAAATTTCACATTTTATTGGTTTCTTTTGTTCATTTAAGTTTTGTTTTATTTATTAATATTAAAATATTAAATACAAGTATTTTTACAAATTTAAATTTTAACTAAATATTTTGTGGCTAATTTTTATGACTTTAATTTTTTAAAGTATATTGTTACCTATTTTTAGCTACAACTCAAAATAGGTAGCGCTGAATTGCATTCATCATTAAAAGGTACACAAGTAATTTCAAAGTTTTCTACTAAGTATTCATTGCTGTACAAATCTGATTACTTTTGAATTTCCAGTATTATTATGCAAATGTTTGTAATAGAAAAACTCATAAGTTTGCATAAGAAATGTTGTTTTATTCATATTGTAAAAACCAAAGTCCCACACAAGCCGTGGGAGTAGCTTGATTTGATTACTTAATCAAATACTGAATACAAGAAGGAAATGTATATCACACAACTGAAGATAATATAAGAACAAGGAGAGAAGGTGATTCGTCATTGCCTGGAATAACGAATCATTGTTACAGTTGTGTTGATCTTGGTTTAGCTCTAGCTCTAGGTCCAACTCTAGCTCCAAGGTTTACCTGCAAGATTGTTGAAAGGTGGTGTTAAAGCAATGAAAAATCACATTCTACCTTATCCCTACATTACCAACAAATCATTGTTACAGTTGTGTTGATCTTGGTTTAGCTCTAGCTCTAGGTCCAACTCTAGCTCCAAGGTTTACCTGCAAGATTGTTGAAAGGTGGTGTTAAAGCAATGAAAAATCACATTCTACCTTATCCCTACATTACCAACAAAAATGTAATCTACATCCTATCAGACATTCATCAAATGATTAAGTCATAAAAAAAAAAGATGTTTAGGGAGCACAAAGTTCAATGGAAGCCTTCAACTTCAATTATTTTGCTAACTTGTTTGTTTAATGTGCAGGAAAAGGTTCATTATGTTCATGATCAATTTCATCAAATATGTGTAGAAAAATGGGCTCCCACAAGGGTTGAGCCTAGCATATCAGAAGGAAACTCTCTCATCAATACATGAGAGTCATTAATATTCATAGTAGTCATCAGATAGGACTGTTGTAACAAGAGAAGATCATAAAGCAATCTTTAATTCAACATGATGAAAATAGATTTAGCAAAGCATCTTATTGCTCATCATTTAGAAGAACAAAAAAAAAGACATGTTAAAAGAGCATCAATTGTATTTGTTATCTTTGTTTCAACTCTACCTTGCATTCACATTTGCATTTCAATGAGGTATTGAGCCCCTTTATACTAAAGGGAGAACATGGCATCAGGTCATCAAAACTATTTCTAACAACTTTTGAAGTACATACATAGTCTGCAAGAGACTTACAAAAACAAACATGAGAATATGGAGCACCCTTTACATTAAAGGGAAAATAGAGTACTCAAACATTAAATTTTTCCTCATAACTTTAAAGCATATACACAGTCTACATAAGACTTAGAATGAATAGTGAAATGCCAATATCATAATCAAAGAGATAGTCCATATGAGTATAAGTAGGAGCAACCACTTATAATAAGTAAGATTGTCACATAATAAAAGGCATATCAAAGATCACAACCTTGCAAAGTAAAGGTTTGACTATAACCACAGAGGGCAAAGTAGAAAGCACAAAGGTCTGCC
Source organism: Sequoia sempervirens (assembly GCA_007258455.2). Taxonomy (NCBI): domain Eukaryota; kingdom Viridiplantae; phylum Streptophyta; class Pinopsida; order Cupressales; family Cupressaceae; genus Sequoia; species Sequoia sempervirens. The sequence continues at coordinate 269,518,457 of VDFB02000003.1, read as the reverse complement.
ACTTCCAAGAGAAGTATAGTCATAAATATCAAGAGGTAGCTTTTGACAACAAATAGTGATAACCAAGGAACACTAAGAGAAGAGCTTAACGGGATACACAAGGAATGAACACAGTCCATTCAGTTATATCTTCAAATGAACATAAATAAGAAAATATACAATGCTCATACATGCAATCCAAGAGTGGTTTTGAAAGCCTCACCTCTATCACACCAAGTTAAGAGCAACATGAATTCAGTGCTTTGTATGTATACATTTTCCCTTATTCTGATGTTTGAAAACAATGTACATAGATATGAAACAGTGGGAAGAGTAAAAAAAAAATATAGTGATCAAGACAATAGTCATGTGTTTAAGTCATATCTCAAAATTTACAATCTGTGTTTTTGAGATTTTTATACAAAAATTAGAAAACAATAATGTGAAAAAACCCTTTAAATTGTTCACCGACCCAGTTTGTAGTTCTCGAGAAATTTTCACCAGTTCAAAAGAAGTAGTTACAAGTTGCAAGAAACTGTTTATTTCACTATCATAAAGGCATCTTAGGGAGTATGGAAGGGGACTGTGTGTAGGGGGGTAGATTGCCATGTATTATTGAGATGATTGAAGCTCTATTCAAGCCAAGATCTTCAAAACAAGATGGTAAAATGATTGACACTGACATGATAAATGAGTTACTGGTAGATTTTTATAAAACATGCAAACCCTCGGGCCATTAAAGTTGCCACAAACAAAGTATGAAATGCTTACAAAGCACATATAATAGAGTAAGTTTTCATCACTTTTTCTAGAAAATAAAGGATTATCAGTGCAGTGAGTAAAATTTTCAATCACTTCTAGCATTGAGAACACACGGTTTTATAAATACATTCATTGTAGAAGAAGATAAGAGATAGATTGCCTTGATTGGGGTTATTAATATTTTAAACCAGAGAAGGGTCATTTATTGTTATGTGTTGCATAACAATCTAGTGACTATAAACGAAACCAAAGAACAATAAACCTCCATAAAAGGCAGCTAGCTTCTTGATTTTCAAAAGATAATCAAAAGGATGACCTTCGAAATGCAAAGCCAAGCCAAGTAAAGCAACAAGCATTTCTCAAACCAGTAATACATGAGCAATGAATCAAGGAAAAATAGAGATTAGCGCAAATTTCTTCTTTTCTCTGTCACAACATAGAGAAGCACTTGAAATGTTGCTATCATAGAGCTGACTATGAAGGAAAGTAACGAAATCTCAACATTTCCAGCAAGAGTAACTTACCAACAGTATGGAGGCATCTAGATCTCACAGTCAAAGCTCTAGAAATGTCCATTAAATGTCGAGCTCTAACCGTACTCAGTGGTGGTGCAACAGAGTTCTCTTCCAAAAAATGCAAAATGATGAACGAGAGAAATGATTAGGGTTCAAGTATTTTACTCACCCTAATTTGTTTAGTGTTATTTTTGACTTTTGTTTTTAACAAAATCATTTAACATTATTGCATATATGGTCTATGACTTTCAAGTCAAAAAGACCTAATCATCATTAGGGAGCTGTGGATTTAGGGGTGATAATATTACCTTCAATATTATCATTTGAGTTTGAAAGTTATTAACACTAAGACACGAGTTTGGTGAAAGCTACAATTGAGAATATAACAATATTACATGTTATAGTGAAAGGGCACTTCGTTTGTATATTTTGCATGATTTTGACAAAACAAACTTTGTAATTATTGAATATTAAGGATAATATTTTATTATCCTAATATTTACCATGTAATGAAAAAGGAGAGGACTATCACATGATAAATATTAAAGTAATCACACTGATTATCTTTAATATGTAATCAAACAGTTCCTTTTATCTAAAATCATGCAAAAGACACAAGTGAAGTAAGACTAAAGTCAGTATTAGTCATTTGAAGTATGGCCATTATTCATCGAGATTCTGTTAGTTTTACATCAATTTTACAGTCTTGTTGATCATGCACAAAAGGGGAGGAGTTTTCAACATTTTGAGTTTATTTTGCTTTAGTGGTGGGCCCTTTTTTCAAGACTTTTCTTCTTTGCTCATGAGGAAGATATTTTTACTTTCAGATCACTTTCAGTGCCACCTCCTTGCATTTATGATCTATTTTAAGATGCAGTTCAATTATATACATTGTGACACAGAGTTTTGAATTGTTTAAGCTCAGTTTATAGCATTGGTGGGTCTGATTTTCATGGAGTTTTTCTTTTGCTCGTGGATGGCTTCACAGTTAAGATATTTTGACTTCAGTTATCTCCTCTTGGCTTTTTGAAGCCCTTTATTGTATATACGGAAAAGACTTAGTCTTTTTTCCTTAGTTCTTTCCTTTTACTCTCTTGGATTTTGAGAGAGAAGAGATTTTGTAACTCATTTTTATGACAGTTTAATATACAACAACAAGTTTTACAGGTTATTTTTCTGTTATTTCATTGTAGTTTCTCCTTTTGTTGGTTTAAGGATTCATGTTTTACCTTCTTATAACTGAGTTTATGCAATAAATGATTGATTTGATGAAAGTTTAATGTGTTTTATTAATCAAAACCTTTAAATTTTGTCTCTTTCATTATTACAAATTCTTGGATGCAATCAAGTTTTAGGTCTTAGGTTGTGCATGCAATTATCAATTTCAGGTTGTGAAGCATCTGTTTCCTTCTTGAAAATGCTAATTAGCCTTCCTTTGAAGCATTTTTTTCATAAGATTGCAATTAGTGAGTTGTGTGAAGTTTACAATTGTGAAATAATCTGCCCTTTAGATCATCATATTTGGTGCAATCACCTCCTATAATCAATTTAGTTTCCTTTTTCAGTCAATCTTTTTCACCCTTTTCCTTCCAATTCAGTAGTTTCTAGGAGAATCAAAAGGGGAGTCAACCCATAATCCAAAGGTTTAGTTTCACAATAGGGTACCCACAACTTGAAATCAGTCCAATGTTACATGGGATTGCAGAGCTTTCCAACCTTGCATGCGGGTGCAAATCCCTGTGATAACAACTATATTTGCATCATTTATTATAGACATAGTTCTTTGGCTTCCCTTCATCAATTGCATCTTAGAAAAATCATACAAAAAAAACATTTTCTAGTGTTTTAATCATTTATTATCAATTATATTTTCATCAATGTTGCAAAATAATTATAATGTAATCAATAATTGTCTTTAATTAATTAGTGTTTGTTATACCTTGAATCCTTAAAAAATAAACATAATCAATCTACAAAGATGCTCTACTAAGAAATCACTTGGTCAACAATATTTAACAAATAATTATTCAAAGGAATAAACTCCACTTCAACTATGCTAGTAAGGATTTGACTATCATAATCTAAATTAAGAAATCAATCTATGAAAGGGTTTTAATAAGAAATTATTTATTAATCAATAACAAATATTTATTGCAAGAAACAAATTCAACATCAACTACAGTAGTCATAGTTGTGCCCAATAAGAATCAAACATATCAAGCTTAATGGGAGCAATTATGATTTTCACTAGCCTAATAAAACCACCATACATTTGATTGCAAGAATCTAGCTCTAAGCTACTTTATGTACTCCATTGGGTGGCAGATTGCAGGTTCAAAGGTGAACATTGTGAATAGAAATATATTATTTGGTTCTAGGAAAATTCACGGCCAGCAATTCACCGAAGGAAAATTCACTGCCAGCAATTCACCGTGGGGGAAAATTTACCGCCAAGTAAAATTCACCACCAGCAATTCACCACGGATTAATATTTTTTAATATATATTTCCAAAACTTTGATTTTATTAAAAATATTAATGTCGATGAATTCTCCTTCCATGAATTTTCCACCACGGTGAATTGCTGGTGGTGGCGATGAATTTACGTATGCCATATTATTTGGACGAAAATTGGATTTTTAATGCATTAATCTATGCAAACTGCAATTTCCGTGAAATTTCCATAGCTCATTGCTGTGACGACACAAAAGAATACTATGATAATTTTAATAAATTTTGTATCTTAAATGGAAGCACATTTTAATTTTTCTACATTTGAGCTGACTCATAGGGCATCCCGAGGAAAATTTCTTATCGATCAGATTTCACAGATCTTGGCAATCTGGATTTTCTTCTTGGCCAGACTTTAACATAACTCTCTGACGTGTCGCATTTCAAAAGAAAATCTAGGGATGCGTCCAAGTCAACTTTCGTACACGGATAGTACTTTATGAGACACAAGGCGGTGGCGAAGCACGCATGTTCCAAAATTAAACGCAAACATATAATCGGTTAACCACACATATTTAACTATAGAAAAACAAATTTATTGTATTAAACGCAGACGTACCTGGTTGGAGAACTTCATAGCAGGTAATATTTATATAGCTGTCAATTTCAGGCCTATTGACAACTCATTGGATCTTGTTTATTTTAACCCATGTATTTAGTACAGAAAATAGTAAGCCTACACGTTGGATTCTCTTGACTAGGACGGTTTGGAAGATGCACACAGGATTTGTCAATTAATAGCCTAGCATTTTTGTGTTTGATTGCACAGGAATTAAGTATCGACAGTGTTTGATTCCAAAATTAAGCCTACCATTTTTGGAAGTCCTTATGCCTCCATGATTGATGCTTACAAGGCCTTCACTTTCTGCCAGATTCATATACTACTTTTTCTGTCTCTGTTACTCCCAAGGCCATTTATAAATGATATAATACTGTGGCCGAATTGCTTAGACATTTGGGCTGTTTAGCGAAAGCAAATGATTTCTTTGTCTATCTCTGTTGCTCATGCGGCTTGATCTTTTCGACTTGGGATTTTGAAATTATTACTGTCAATATTCTTGGGTGGGGGAAAAAAATCTGTGATTTGACAAAGTTATTTATTAATGGAGTCTAGTGCTCTGAATGGCGAGTGTAAAGTGAACGTGAATGTTGGTGATAAGCCTCGAAATAGGGGACTCCCTAGAAAAGTGAACAAAAATGTGACTTCCTTGGTAAAAATATGGAAGCTTGGGAAAGAAGATCCAAGAAGGATTATACATTCCATTAAATTTGGAGTGGCACTGTCTTTGGTCTCTCTCCTCTATCTCATTGATCCTTTGTTCACTGGCGTCGGAGATAATGCAATTTGGGCAGTGTTGACAGTTGTGGTCGTCCTTGAATTCACTGCAGGTAATAAACCATATTAACTATTTGAAATTCCTACGTGTAGTTTATCTCTGGAAGAGTCTTTAGGACCTTTGGGATGAAGTAAACTAATATAGATGTGATTTTATATTTATTTATTTACTTTGTGACTTGTTATTCAAACAGGGGCTACTTTGAGCAAAGGGTTGAACAGAGGGTTAGGCACTCTGGTGGCAGGTTTTTTAGCCACTTGTGTCAGTTACTTGTGTGAGCACGCAGGCGAACCAGGGGAGGCTATTATCATTGGCTTCTCAGTTTTTGTTTTAGGTCATTAACTAACTTCTTGATTCTTTCCTTACTTGAGTGATTGCTTTTTCCCCTGGACTGGAGTAAGTGCTTATCTTGTTTGTGCAGGCGCAGCAGCTTCTTTTACTCGGTTCTTCCCTACAATCAAGAGAAGATATGACTATGGAGTTGTGACATTCCTTCTCACATTCAATCTTATAACAGTCTCTGGATATCGAGTGGACAACATACTTCGGATGGCTTATGAACGTCTCTCCACCATAGCTATTGGTTGTTGTGTGTGCCTCGTCATCAGTGTGCTTGTTTACCCCATCTGGGCAGGGGAGGATCTTCACAACTCTACAGCTGACAAATTTGAAGGCCTGGCTCAATCCCTTGAAGGTAATGGCGATTTGATATATAGTTTCTATTTGATACAAACAAAATTCTCCTTATTAAACTATTCCCATACTCAATCATTTCAAACTTAATATTGAATCTCTGTGAGCTGTCAGGATGTGTTCGGGAATATTTTGATGAATGGGTTGATGAGACGGATGAAGATGGAATTGACAAAACATCAGAAGATTCCATATACGAAGGATACAAATCTGTGTTAGATTCTAAGGTCACAGACGAGTCTCTGGTATGCTATTTGGGTTTTAATCACTCTGCACATTTATGAAATCATGGACGTAAAACTAAAATTGGTAAGATAACAAATTGTAGGCGACGTTTGCGGGCTGGGAGCCAAGGCATGGGCGATTCTGTTATAGGCATCCATGGAAACAGTATGTGAAAATAGGAGCCAATCTTCGGCACTTAGCATATTCCATCGTAGCCTTGCATGGATGCCTACGATCCGAGGTTCAGGTATATATCTAAAGTCCCTGTCTATGACTGTTCAGGTTTTTGTTTCTTAAAATATAATAATTATTTATCACTTTTATGAAATGTAAAATTACGATTATTTTTAGACAGTTGGACCTTAAACATATGATGTTAAGTAGAGAGCCCATAAATGGGCGTTGATTGTCTGGTGAGTGATAGACACTTCTTGAAAACAATACAACAGACACCGCTTTCTGTCCGTTTGGTGCTGAAGAAGCCATGCCTCAAGCTCAGTGAGGAAGCGACAAAAATACTACGAGAACTGTCGTACTCTATCAGACACATGCGAAAGTGCGGCTCGGAGACCATGACGGAGCACTTAAAGTTTGCATTGAAGGATTTGCGGGCAGCCTTGCATGGTCTGCCAAGACATTTCATGGATCTCCGAAGATGGCATTCTGATGAAATCCAAGGTTTTGAAGTCCAAGTCTATGAACAAGGAAAGTCCATCGACACGACAAACAAAGAAATGTGGTATAGTTCAGCGAGCTTGGAGGAGGCCAACACGGCAAGGCTCTTCAGAAGACCGATGTTGATACGAGAAGAGCGGTGGGATGGAGAAAAGAGGCTCGCACGGACACAATCTCATGCTTCCGCTGAAGAAAAAGTGATGGGGCAAAGTATTGAATATGCAGAAGAGCTTCCCCTCGTCACGTTTGCATGGCTTCTGGTGGAAAGTGTAATGAGGATTCAGCATGTTGTGGAGGCTGCTGATGATCTGGCAAAGCGGGCTCGCTTCAAAGCATCCATCTCTTCTCAGGCAAGGCCAAGAAAGACACTAATGAAGGTTTCTGCTCCTGAGATTCCTAGAAGCAGAGTATTGGAGAGCCATGCCGTTTCTCAATCTACCGAGTGAACAGCTCTTGCATTCAGAGAAGCCTAATAAGTTGCTGCGCTGGTAAATAAAACTACGTCTCTTGTGCCTAATCACAAGATATCTTTGAAGACGAATAAACTAGCAATTGGACCCCTAGGTTCAATGGGCATGCCTATAGTTTTTTTATTACAATAAAATTTATTAAAGATACATGGTTAAATTTTTAATTATGTAGAAGATAATATAAAATCTATACAATTTTCTAAATCATTTATTTGTACGAGAAAAATTAGTATAATAAGTATATATCTTTATAATAAGATTATAAGATTATAAAAAGCTTATTTATGATCTATATGCATGAAATGAATTGAACTTCTTATTCACTTTTATATAATATTCTATTCATTGTAAAAAATAAATAATTAAAATTAAAATTGATATAAAAACTAAATACCTCATGATCACTTCTTACATATTACTATAATTAAATGAAAAACATTCTACTAAAGTCTACATGAACTCCCAAAAATTAGCCTACATTCACCAAAAGTTTCCCATTTCCAAATTGCCACATGAATAGGTTTTTATAACTTATTATTTGAACAATAGTTAAAACAATCCTCTTACTAGTCAAAATACTTGTACAAGGCTTATTGAACACAAATTTTCTGCCAAAGTTTTGTTTCTATAAGTGTTTTGTAGGACCACTCTTTCTTCATCTATAGATACCCAACTGCTTATTTTCCTCTCTAAATACACTCAACCACATATCAAGGCTCACAACAATCACCAAATTTTATAGAACCAATTCAACAATTGCATACACTAACACTTGCATCAAGAATAGGTGCAATGGTTACATTGGTAGGGAATTATATGTAAGCTAACATGGTGAAGATTACAATCTAATATGTGCATGGAAAGTACATTAGTTCAATTTACCATTTTTGTGTATAGAATATTATTTTTTGTATTACAATTTTGAATCAAAACCTTGGAATGTCTACAAGATTATTTGTGACATTTGAAATATGCTTGTATTAAATATTTTTTTATAATCAATTGAAGAATTTTTTTTAGAACAACTTTAATTTTGTTTAGAATACAATTGACAATTTCCTTTCCTTTTATCAAACAAGTGTGGAATGAGCTCCTTGTTTATTTATTTTATTCCTAAGTATATAAAAAAAAAACTTATTGGATTTATATCATAAATGCATGCTTGTTCTTATGTTAAAGATTTATGTTGTAGACAATATAAAACTAGTTTGTATTAAGAAAAGGAAATAAAGATAACAAAATATAATATTGATAATGTATAATTTTTTTTTGATGCATTAATGTAAATTATCAAGTATAAACTTGCACATCATGAACTTGTGAACGTATTATGTTAGATTTTTTTAAACCACATATTGTGAAGTTGGTAATGAAAATAATAGATTCAAAATTTATCTACGAAATGTTGCATTCAAATTTGCATACCTAAAATCATTATAATGAGAGTAAATGCAAACAAAAAAAAGAAAGACTTTTTTCCTTGATAATTAATGTGTGGAATATTTTTCATTCTTGGATATCTATTAGAGGAGAATGGTGGTTCTATATAAAGTACCTCTATTTATTTAACTTTAAATATAGTTGTCCAAGTTAAGCCTATCCTTTTATTTTACTAATATCAATTGTTGATTTGTTGTGTTAATCCATGTGATTTATGTATAATAATTGCCCATGCCATAAATAGTGGTATTTGTCTATGATTACCTAGTGATATAGGTATTATAAGTATAATTTATAGGTCATTTTGGATTCATGGTTAACCATTATAATTATCAATTCACACCACTATATATATAAAGGTAAATCAAATGGCCTAGAGATAAATATATACATAATATCAATGAGAGGTTGGTTAGAATCACTATCAATGTTTTATTTACATGTGTTTTTATTGTAATACTATGCAACTGGGAGATTTAGTTGTTTAATCATTTTTTTTTTATTGTTTAGCCTCATTAAATCATTTGTAGCAAATAGGTGCATTAAGTAGTCAATATATATATTTTTATCTAGTGATAGTAATATTTTTTCTTCAATATTTGTTCCCAATCCTATTCAATTGGTTCTACACTACACTTGTTATGTAATGTTTGAAAAATTTAATTTTTATTCCAAGTTCTAGAAAACTTAAAATTGACGCATCACTGCTTCAATTAATAACCTAAACATTTCATTTATAATCAATTGAAAAATCTCTATTTATTTGATTAATTATCTAATTTTTATCATCCTATTAATCAAATAATATTTTATTATTTAATACATATAGTCATTATTCATCACTATTCACCCAATACTATTTCTAGCCTAAAATTTATTTAATCAATCTTCTTCTATATTCCACCTTAGGTAAATAAATCTAATTTTTTATTTACCTATCTCTCCTACATCCTTTCCAAAAATTAAATAAACATACCTATTTATTTAATTTTCTTTTCCATCCACTTTTCATTAGTGAGCTAAACTTAATTAACCCATCAATCTCTTACTTACACACACTAACCTTGGTAAACCCCTTCAAATCCTTTGCACTCTTCAAAGTGTACAAACACATGGATCCTTTGTACACAAGACATGGGTCTTTGTACATATGACATTAGCTTTTGTTGATATCACATGGTCAAGGACATGCCCATCCCCCTAGTGTACTCCCAAGTGCCCCATAATGATATTTCATTTTTTACATGTGGTTTTGTGCGATTAGGTTGTGCATTACTAAGTGTGTTAATTCTAAAAATTCTCTCATTTGATGCATTCTTGTGCTAGGATTAAATGTTTGATATATTATCTTTCATTGCATCTCATTCCTGCCAACTTGACTCTAATTCCCATAAATAAGAACTGGTCTATAAATGATTAGGATCAACCGTTCAAAATAAAAAATATTAATCATTAGCATTGGATTAGGAGTAGTTTTATCCTTTAGTAACCTAGTAATATAACTAGGATTAACATTAAAATGAACCTAATGTTGCCTTGATCTAGTGTCGTAATGTGTTTTACACATTCACATTAGGTTTAGGGACCTTTTAAGCTAGATAGACCTAATTTTTCCTTAATTTAGTGTTGTAAAGTGTATTTATTTACACCTTCACATTAAGTTTAGGACACTTTTAACTAAATGGATCTAATTGTGCCTTATAAAGTGTATCCTAACACTTTCACACTAATCTAGGGCTTTATTAATTAATTGGTCTTATTTATGCCTTAATTGGTCCTATTTTGCATCCACAAGCCTTATTTAAGGCATCTTTCAAGGATAATCCTGACACTTATCAAATAACCAATCATAATTCAATGTTTTGGGTCATGTGTTCTAGATCTAGTGATCTGAGATTCATATGCCACCTTGGGCGTATGAGTCCAACCTAGGTCTTAGGACTCAATTTTGAATTTCACATTAAACAGGACTTGTCTTGGAGTTTGTGTCATAGTTTTGAGCCATTGCGACTCATACGCCACCTTGGGTGTATGAGTCCCACTCTAATTAGGACCTATTTTGAACTCAATTATTGGTGGGATTTTATCCTCCTAGATTTGATGTCGGCTTGTAGTGTTGTAATTTCCAAAAATTTGGCATAAACAAGTATAAATACAAGGTTATTTCACATATTTTCATCCTAAGCTATCCTAGAACCTCATAAGAAATCAAGAGAACTTTCACAAGAGTTCACAAGAGCATTCAAGGACATTCAAGAACATTTCAAGAGCATTCAAAGGCAGATTTGAAGAAGATTCTTGCAACAATTCAAGATCTATCATCATCAAGCATCAAGCATGTTGTTGAGCTAGCGCTGTGATGTAGCATTCAAGATCCTTGTTTCATATCCAATTCAAGATCAAGATTTATATTCTACATGGCCACTTCATGTTAGATTGCTAATTTACATTTCAAGACACCATTCAAGGTATCATTGTTCATCTTCCATGTTTCATGTTTCATTATTTCATCATAAGGTTTAATTACCTAAATGGGGTTTGACCAAGGAAAACACCTATTCTCTAACAATCAAAAAGTTTTTTTCTCTCTCTCTACATGTGTTAATGCAGATCTAGGTGTTTTGGAGCTCAAAGAACCTTTGAAGACTAAGTTGCAAGATTGAAGAAAGTTGTTTAAAGTTGTCACAAGGTTGTCATCGTCATGGAAAGTCACCTACAGGCCAAAATTCAGGGTTTCTGACTTAGAGATTTGACAAGAGAGAAGTTATAGGAGATCACTAGAGAATACCAGAGTTTTAGCCAAACCCTAAAACTAGTACTAAATCACCACCTTGGGCATATGAGTCCTAGTACTACCTTTTCTCCATATTTTAGGAGATCTAGATCAGTTATTGAGAGATTCTAGGTTCTGTATAGAAACCCTAGTATGGGACTAAATTGCCCAGACTAGTGTATGAGTCCCAGTGAGCATTAAAAGTCAGAATTTTAGGGTTTCTAAGCTTGTTTTGTTCACATATTTCTTCTAGGTACCCCTCTTCTCATTGTTAGTTTGTTATTCTGTATTTCATTTTCATACTCTATGCCATATAGTTAGGTTTTCACATTGCATTTGAATCTATTTCTTTCTAAGCACTTGCTTAGTAGTAAACCCTCTTTATTAATCACACCATAGGACACCTTATTGCAAATCTCTTTCCCTCATAATTTCCATGCCTAGATTGAGATCTCTAAGGTTTCCTTGAAGGAAACTTGAAGGAAATTGGTTCTATCTCCCAAAGAATAGAGTGACAATTTTCTACATTTCACATATATATAGTATTAAAAAAATCTCTACAAGTCCATGAAGAGGTGGAGATAGACAAGGAATTCTGGGATCACAAGAAGGAAATCAACACAAGTCTGTGTGGGAGGATATTTGAGGTCTATAGGGTTGTGCTTGTGCTAATTTCACAAGTTCCCCACCATCCTATGCCTCCAACTATACCAACACTGAAGCTTGAGTCTGACTAGTCCTCAACTTAAAATATGAAAGTAATATGTAATCTGGGTTTGGGATTTTTTGTTTATTAGTTAGGTTGCTTCTATTTTTACTACCGCCTCTATTGGCTAATTATCTAGCTTCCTCTCTAGGCTATTTTTTGATCATGATCCTCACCCTTCTCTAAGCAGGAGCATTTTTTTCTTCACCTCCTTTATCACACAATGTAATTACCTATTATATATTAATATATTTCACCTTTTTCTTAAAAAATTCATGGTAATGTGCATAATTTATTTTAACCCATGGCACTACTACATTAATCATCTAGGTAATTGTTTGGGATCATAGTGCTAACAAAGTTGGATTATAAACCCATCCTTTTGACTCGAAGAACTAATCTATGATGTTCCCTTCGACCAAGTTAGATAACTCAAGAATATTTTATATTTTTATTCCTTTTCTTCTAACTACTTTTTGGACTATACATCACCCTCCCTTGTCAAAATTCCTCCTATTTTCCCATATCTTGTGCATTTAGACCCACCTCCACTTGTCATTCTATATTTCTCAATGGTTTTTTTGTCTTCTAGAAAGAGGAATAAATTAGTTGCTCCAATATTGGTGCCACCATTTTATTCAGCTTCATCATCTTTTATGAGGATGCATTCCATTCCTAACTTTGGATGATGTCTATAAAGTTTTGGTTGCTCACAAGGAAAATATTCCTTTACACCATCCCCTTTTATTACACAATTCTTTACAAATACAATAAAAGTAGACAAAATTTTACATGAAAATGAAAATTTCCTTTAATATTTCTCACCTCTTCTTCAAGGGAGAGATGGTCTTATTCTTTCATTTCATCAATTAAACGACATTTTTAAGATATCCCTCTAGTCTCTCTTTCTCTATCTTGTTTTTTGAAACCAATATAAACTAATCAAATGAGGGGCTCCAAAAGATCTCCATCTTTACAATATCTTCATGTATAAGATATGATACTTTTATAGTTGCAACATCTTGGGTCACCTCTAGTGATAGTTTGTATTCCTCCTCATTGTAGTCTTTGAAAACTTATCGTCTTCAATTCTAATCACTAATATTTCTCCTTTTTTTAAAGTAACACAAATAAACTCTACATCCCACTCATCCTCTTCATCTTCATCCCATTAATTTATCTCCTCTAGATCTCAAAATTTTTTCCAATCACATTTAAAATCCATAGATCCACTAATAATTCTACCAACTTGTCAAGGGATTTAACTTATCTCTCTTCTAGTAGTTCTAACCCTTGGGTAATCCTAGTTGCATTTCTTTTCTCTATAAAAATAACTCTTTCTCACAAGGTGAGTATTTATTATTACACTTTTTCACCTTCTCACAACCCTTGAATGCCTTCACTAGAACTTTTTTTTCATTGCTTTCCAATATGTAGTTGTCTTATACTACTCTAATTTCCATCATATTTCCTCTAGCTCAAACTCCTATTTTCACAACCTTCTTTTATTTCCTTTTTTTTTCTTCTACCTCTTCCTTTCTTTTATTTCTCCTTCCAAATTTGTTATTGTGTGTGTGAAATGTGGAAATGTTATTATCAACACAAACCTTAATGAAACAAATTATATTAAAGATTCAAAGCAAAGAAGCTACTCTAAATTGCAATTTAATGAATCTTTCAAGAACGTCTCATTGTCCTCTATTCTTAATGATTCCTTTAACCCTTTGGCCCTCAAATTTCTATGTGTACAAAGGCTATTAGAATGACACTTAAGAAACAAGATTAGTATTTAACATGCAAGCTAATTAAATTCCTACATGAAACTATATGATAAGAATGATGATGGATACCATGATGAATGAATGATGATGATTATGATGAATGGAAAAACGGTGGTGGATACTATGGTAGTGATCTATATGATTCCATATATGATTCTACATATGCTCAAATGCAAACTCTAAATATGCTAATATAAAATGCAACTATGATGCAAAGGATGACATAAAATGAAACTATGAAGCAAAGTGTTAGTCTAAGATCTAACTATGATGCAAAACATGATATAAAAATTAACTATAAGACTCCAAAGTGCTCCCAAGCTCAAACTATATTTCTGCATGATAACTCTATTCAAAAGTGGATGCCATATACAATGACAAAGGGTTGTATTTATAACCTTTTCTAAGCATCTTGTGAGGTGGAAATAATCAGTTCGGTCCAGATTCAAACAAGAAGAATGGATGGTGGAGATGGAGAGAATCAAGATGTTGTCCCCTTGACCAAATGGATGGAAGACTCAAGTGTGAGAAGAAAAGGCCATGTGTTGAAAAATTGGTGGAAGTGTGTGAGGAATAAGCCATGTGCTTTTAAAAATTGGTTGTTCAGATAATTCTAATTAAAAATTAGAATTATTTAATTTCATGTGACCTTGGTGAGGTGGCACAAAAAGTTATAAACATGTGCTCAAGTTCCTAATCGAGATTAGTGAAGATTAATTAAATAAAACAAGCTTATGGAAATTTGTTTATTTAATTAATTTAGAAAAATATGATTTTAGATTTGGAGAATTTAGAAAATGAACAATATAAATAAATTGAGAATTTATTTATACATAGTCAAAATATTACTTAAATAGCTAGTATTTAATTAATTAAAGGTGATGACCGATTTTAGGTGTGTACATTTTTCCCCTCTTTGAAGTAATGTGTTTACACGTTGCTTCAAAGAAAAATTTGATGTTGATGTCGAGATTTTTTTTTTTCGATGCCCCAGATGTTGATTTTTAGATATTGACGAATATATGCCCCCTTGGGAGATAAAATAGTGAATTTTGGAATTTTGAGATTTTTTTTGTAATTTTCAAATTTTTTGATGTTTTGACGATGATTTGATGATGATCTCAAAATTTTACGCGTCAGAAATGATTTATCTCCTGAAAAATGATTTATAAGCCACTAGGTGATAATTTGATTAATTACAACCCCTTTGAAAAAATAAAAATAAAACAATCCCATAACATGCCACTTAATTAACCTTTTAAGGGTTAAAAAGTGAATTAGAAAGTTCATTTGTGCATTTGGTGATTTTGAAAACTTGTGAGTGAGAGTGTTTGAGCATTTGGAGCAGAATGGTGATCCCCTATCACACACACCGATTTGAGCGAGTTAGGCGGTACAACCGTCTAGCAGTGTATGGACCTCCGGTGAGTACCCCAAAAAACCACCTCGTATTTTGTGCATTGAATTTTTCCCTCCATTTTGGCGTTTGAATTCGGTTTGTTTTAGTTTAGCACATTGATTAGCCAAAGTAGCACATAAATAGATTGTTATAGCACATTCAATAATGTAGCGCACAGGTAAAGCGATTTAGCGCATAGGACAGATGAAGTAGCGCATTGATTAATCTAGCACATAGATGACCCGAAATGGCGCATTGATGAACTATTTTAGCGCATAGAGTAGTCTAGTGCATAGGATCATTAGATTAGCACATTGATTAAATAGAATAGCGCATTAGGAAATTTGGAGCATTGGGACTCTATTCTAGTGCATTGATGAAATGTTCTAACACATAGGGTAGAGTGGTGCATTGAAGCCTTGTTTTGGCGCATTGGGTAAATTTGATGATTTTCTTGATTGAAGTCCTTGATGTCAATGATGTTTGATCGTGTCATTTTGTGATTTGATGATGATTGATGATTTTGATAGGTTAGATGCCCATTGATCTCATGATAGGTGAAATTCAATGAGAGGATGATAATAATTGACCTCATGATAGGCGAGGATCAATTATAAGTTGATTGATATGATAAACCTCAAGATAGGCGAGGTTGAATTGATTGATGAACCTCATGATAGGTGAGGTTAGGATTGATTTGATAAACCTCATGATAGGTGAGCTTAGGATTGATTTGATGAACCTCATGATAGGCGAGGTTAGGATTGATTTGATGCTCACGAGATTTGATCAAAGTCTCACCAGAGCTGATTAGATTGATAGGTTGATTGATTTGGATTGATTGATTGACGTCGGTTGATGTTGGTTGATCGATTGAATGAATTATGATTTTGTGATGATAGGAGCCTCTGACTAGTCTTCAAATCAGAGAGAGGTTCTTGAGGACATGGGACTTGATTCATTATTTGACATAGCCTGAGACAACCATTATTACCTGGTGCAGTTTGTTGTTTCTCATTGATATGCCCCAGATTTAGATCAACAGGGGATTATTGATAGCCTTGGCCAAGCGGTGGCACAATGAGCATAACACTTTCCATTTTCCCACTGGTGAGATTATTACACCTAAGGATGTATATCAGATTCTATGAATTTTGGTGGTGGGAGAGTTGGTGGTATATGATTCATAGAAGCAGGGTGGTACATATGCACTACGCTGAGTTTTTGAGGATGGGCATATTTGTGGATATGAGATTCCATGGAGAGAGATGGTCGATGCATACGCTACTTTTCCTTTAGTCCTAGTCAGTTTCATTGGAGGGTTCCTTTGTCCTGATCGTAGGTCAAAGGGGCTCTTAGTTGGATGGGGTAGGATTTTGGATAGTATGATCGTTCACGGGACTAGATATGCATGGGGTTGTTGTATGTTTGTGCATTTATATCATGATTTGCATCAAGTGGTGTACCTTCGAGGGGCCAATTTTTTAGTAGGAGTTACATTGCTCCAGGCTTGGGCTTAGGAGCATATAGTGATTAGTCGGCTAGTAGGAGATAGACAAAAGCCAACTCTGAGGCCCTATGTTCATATTTATGCTGGTCGACTTACTCAACCCAGGCTAGGAAAGTTGGAGTATTAGAGGATGGATCTTGATGAGCTGGAGGGTGTGGTGTGGAGACCATATGTTGATTGTGAGCCATGGCCCGAGGATGATACAAAGATGCCATATTTGTTCCAGCGATGTATCTGATTGGTTAGACTCACTTTATTATTAAGAGATTTATGTTATTGAGAGTTCTAAGGTAGTATGGACAAGTTCAACCCATGCCGTAGGGGGTAGCCCATTATGCACGACAACTATAGGATGCGACAGAGTGGGGGCCGTGCTTGTCTTATGATGTAGTAGTTGAGCACTTCTAGGGATTTCCAAAAATTATTTGGTAGGTGCATCCAATGATTACAAATGCCTCGATATTTGAGGATTATGCTATGTATATGATTATGCATATGTTCCCATAGATTACCATTCCAGATGAGCCGACACCATTGTTAGTAGAGGCAGAGGTAAGAGGGCATGGGTGGAGGCGACATAGAGAGGAGGTAGAGGAGGAGTCTAAGGATGAGCAGAGTAGTGATAGTGATGGAGAGGAGAGTAGCGATGATGGAGATGATGAGGAGAGTGATGGTGGAGATGGAGGTGGACCAAGGCCAGGTCTTGATGTTCCAGATTTGAGTGTTCCTCGTAAGAGGTGATCATTAGTGAGCTCATCACAACAACAGGTAGAGATCATAGTGTTGTCTTAGTAGCAACATATGCAAATTGCTGTGTTATAGGTACATGCACAAATGCTGTAGGGACAGCTTGCACAGATACACCTACTCTTCTGATGCAAGCACAAGGATAGGTTTAGATTCTTACAATTGAGGGGGATGCTGGTAGGCAGCAGGTGTAGACTCTCCAGGGACAACTTGCATAGATATAGTCGTAGGTATAGGGACAGGGACAGATGCAGGGTCAAATTTCTGCATTGACCACTAAGAGGGATGCCTTGAGATTGCGGGAAGAGTAGGCCGAGGCCATTACTGAGAGGTTATAGTAGGCGGCCATAGGTACGAGCACAACGAATTAGAGAGATTCAACACATTGCTTAGGAGGCTTATTTTTACAGGGGCAGATATCATGAGGTGGTTCATCCCGAGTGGTGGGAGAGCTTTGCATAGTCTCAATCAGTCAGGTCTCAATTACGGACTATGAGTGTGGGTGCCACTCAGCCATTACCTAGAGATATGAGAGATCCTAGGGTAGGTCCATCAAGTGCAAGGGGAGGCACTTATCCTTGTCATGTGATGTTGACACCATCTAGAGGGAGCATGACATAGCTCCCGTTATGATTCTCTGATGTACTTTTTGGACATGTATACACATTTTGTTCAGTTTAGAAATTGATGATATTCTCCTTGTTGTCAGACTTTATGATACATGACCATTTTTGATATTGATGTATCTCGTCATACTTTTGGATATCCTTGTACACTTTGACATTATGATTTTTGAGGTTATATGATATGCGGTGATGATTATGATCCATGTGTTGATATGATGATAGATGTCTATGCCGCATTTAATTTCCATGTTATGATGATTATGATGATTATGACATGCTATGGATGCATTTAATTTCTATGATTTATGCTATGTGATGTTCTATATGAAACTGATGATATGATATGCGATGGATGCATTCAATTTCGATGTTTATGATGGTGATCCTAATGATATGATATGAGATGGATGTGTTTATGATGATGTAACAAATGTGTTATGATTCTATTATGTTTTATGGATGATGCCTATATGATGCACGTGATGTATTTTATTTATGGTATGTGATGTATGTGATTTTTCTTTTTTTTTGTATTTTTTATATGCAAATAAAGGATGTAATGAATGAATGAATGTGTATATGAAATAATTGTGTGATGGTACCTAATTCTATTATAATGATGTTATAATATGATAATGCATGATGGATGAGTTTATATGACGATTTTGTGATATATGCAAATGATGTTTTATGCTATGTGAAACGGATTTGATTATATAAATGGTATGTGATGATGCTTGATGTTCATATTCATTATGTATGGATGTGAGATATAATGATTATGTAAATGATGTTTATGATTCTTTGTGATGATGATATGATTATGTAATGCAAGTGATGATGCAGATGATTGGGTCCTAGGGTCTTAAGCTTAAATGAGTGAATCTATCCAACTTCCAAGAGTTGTGGGAAGATTACCGTCAGTTGATTCTTTGTTAAATTAAGCTTTCACAAAACTTGAAATATTTCCCAATTCTTTTGGAAATCTGAAGAGACTCACTCATTTAAGATTAAGGAACCACTTTCCTAATGCCACTATATGAAATGATTTTGATTATGTAAATGAGATGCAATGTACACCTTTTTGTGTTTTCTGATACAAATATTATGATGTGATGCATGGGTGGATGAACGATGTTGTAATGTTTTCTTACTGTATGCAAATGATGATACAATTGATATGCAACTAAATGAGAATGATGTGTTAATGTCAAGTGTACTCAATCCATTAGTGCGAAAAATAACATCATTGTTGTAGCTTTGGAAATCCCATAAATACAGATGCAAACTAACATGGATGCAATCTACTTTAAACATGCAGATCTTGTATGAAAAAGTTGTCATTCATAACAACTGATTTGTTGTGATTTTTATCATTATTGGGCCTTTAAAATGTTGAAAGTGAGTACAAGCATCGATGGTATATTTAGACCATGATGACTTGAGTACTACTTCCATGATTTTTGATATTGCAAGTTAACACAAGCATCTAGGTATAATTGAACCGAGATGACTTGAGTATTGCTTGCATAAATAGACAAGAGTTAACCATTTTCCTATGAAAATTTAGAATATCATCAGTGATACTTTGTAGAGCATGTTCTATGACAATTTGCACAGTAATAATGATCAACTCACAGACAACAGACAAAGAAAAATTATACTCCTTGGCTCCTCTAGTTTGATACATCATCGAGGTGCTCCAAAGATATGATAACAAAAATCAAATTTCAACAGTTGAACATTTGAGTGTGATGTGATAAACCCATGATTCAGAAGAACATCATCCATTTGAAGTTTGCTGTAGATTTGATTGATTTGGCTATTTGATTTGAAAGGTTGATGTTTTCATGTTTGTGATTTTGATGTTCAATGTTGAGTGGCACTATGATCATTTCTTTGGTTGGTGTTGTACTGCTACTATTTGTTTGTTGGCTCAAACTCAAAGTTTATTGCCCCCAGTGGGTTTAGGATTTTTCCCCCAATCTAGGGTGAGACACAACCGCGATGCCAGGATATGCATATGGTGCTTTCTAAGGATAGGAAAATGGATGACGAAAGAAAATTGCGAAAGTGAATGGTCGACATACTCATTTATAGATGGAAAAGATAACCTATCGCAAATAACGCTTGTTTCCAGGTTTTCACTACTTGTTTTTATTACACTTTTTCAGATTTTATGATTTTTTTTATTTTTTTTGATTTTTTTTACTTTTTTTGCATTTTTCCTTTTTTTTTGTATTTTTGATCTTTTTTGATTTTTTGTTGTTGTTACCAAGACGCCTGTTTTCCAGGTTTTCATCAAGGTAACCATTTTTTCAGGACATTTTCTAATGTTTTTGGTAATTTTTAGGACCTTTTTCTGATGCACTGGATGATTCAAGTGTAGAACTTCTTGAGATGCACGCTATTGAGGGGTTCATCATAAAAATCCCCTTCTGGTGTAGACAACTGATATGGTCTTGATCTGAAGGCTGACATAATGAAAAAGGGACCTAGCCAGTTTGGTTCAAATTTCCCCTTTTTCTCTCAATCTTGTTGATTAAGGGGGGTCTGTTTCAAGACTAAATCACCAACCTGAAATGTTCTAGGTTTGACTCTGTGGTTGTAGCTTCTGGATATCCTTTGCTGATATGCCTTCAGGTGATCTACTACATGCTGACGATGCTCATCCAAGAGTTCCAATTCCTGTAACCTAGACACTCTGTAATCCTCATTTGAAATGATCCCTTTTAGCGACACATAGAGTGATGGGAGTTCAACCTCAATAGGTAGAATGGTTTTTGATTCATAGAATAGAGCATAGGGTGTACCTCCCGTCGGGGTACGAATACTGGTTCTATAAGCCCATAAAGTAGGATTCAGTTGCACATTCTAGTCATGCCCAACATCATTGACAGTTTTCTTTAATTTTTTTAAGATAGTCTTGTTTGAGGCCTCTGCTTGGCCATTTCCTTGAAGATAATATGGTGTAGAAAACTAATGCTGGGTGTGAAATTTCTCACAAAGTTCTTCAACGTCCTAATTTTTGAAAGGTTTGCCGTTGTCAGTGATGATGGATTGAGGGATGCCATATCTACAAATGATGTAGTTTAGGATAAAGGACGGGATTTGTTTTCCTATAATGGTAGTTAGAGGAACAACTTCGATCCATTTTGTGAAATACTCAGTGGCTGTGATAATGAACTTGTGTCCATTTGATGAAGATGGATGAATCTTGCCTATGAGGTCCAATCCCCACTGAAAAAAGGGCCATGTTGAGGTAAAAGGTTAAAGTTCCTATGCTGGTGCGTGGATGAGATTTCCATGAATCTGAAACTTTTGGCATTTCTTGACGAATTGAAAAAGAATCCTTCTCCATAGTTGGCTAGCAATATCTTAGATGGAGGAGTTTCTTAGCTAAGGTTATACCACTCAAATGAGTCCCACAAACACCTTCATGTACTTCCCGTAAAGCCATTTTAGACTCATCATGTTCTAGACATTGGAGGAGAGTTCCATCAAGACCTCGTCGATAAAGGACATTTGCGATAAGGGTGTGTCGGGCAGTTTGGTGAAAGAAGTTTCATTTTTGATTGCGGGATAGGTCAGGAGGGAGGGTGTTATCTTTTAGGTACATATATATTTTCCCGCAGAGGGAAGTGTCAGCCTCAGCTAGATGGTTCTATAACTTGGGACTCAGGGTTGTCATAAGATGGCTTGAATAGTTGTTCCACCATGAACTTGTAACAGGCTTGTTTCTCTGAAATCTACAAGAGAGAAGCAATGGTCACCATGGCATCAAAAACTTTGTTTTTGCTTTGAGGAATCTGCTCAAATATTATTTCCATAAAGTACTTCTTGAATCCGTCAACCATTATTTTGTAGGGCATCAACTTGTCATATTTTGTTTGATAGTCATCATTTACCTGATTAATGACTAGTTGTGAATCCCCATAGACATGTAACTATGTGGTCTTCCACTCAACTGCTACTTTGATTCCAATGATCAAGGCTTCATATTCCGCTGTGTTGTTGGTGCAAGGGAACATCAACCTGTAAGACTTGGGAATGGTATGTCCTTGTGGCAAGATAAACAAGATTCCAGCTCCTGATCCATGTTGTGTATAAGAACCATCAAAGTACAAGACCCATTGTTGTATGGAAACTGTTAGGACATCAACATCTAGAAACTCAATTTTCATTGGATGATTGTCTTGTAATGGTGCTTCAACTAACTAATCTGTGATTGCTTGTCCTTTGATTGCCTTCCTATTAACATATTGGATGTCAAATTCACTTAGCATCATGACCCACTTAGCCAGTCTTCCAGTTAGATTAGCTTTGCTAAGAAGGTATTTTAGTGGATCTATCTTGGCTATTAACTTGATGGTATGGGTGAGCATGTAATGTCATAATTGTTGGGTAGCAAAAACTACTGCTAGACAAGAATTTTCAATGAAGGTGTAATTGATCTCATAACCATTTAAGGTTCTGTTGATCTAATGTATTTCTCTTTCTTTTCAGGTGTTGAATCCTCTTATGCTAATAAGGCTCCCAATGATATTTCAGTTGTTTCTATGTACAATAAAAGTGGATTTCCTTCTGCTGGTGGTATCAAGATAGGTGGATTCATTAGATATTGCTTCAATTGATTGAAGGTTCCTTCACATTTCTCATCCCATCGGAAATATACATTCTTGTGGAGCAAGTGGTTGAAAGGATGGGTCTTGTCTACCAGTTGTGCGATAAACCTCCTAATAGATTGGAATCTTACTTGCAAGGATCTAAGCTGGCTGATGTTTTTAGGAGGCATCTCCACGATGGATTTGAACTTTGCAGGGTCTACCTGAATGCCTTTAGCCGACACAATGTACCCCAAAATTTTAGATGATGTTACACTGAATACACATTTCTTAGGATTTATTCTCACATTGAACTTCTCTAATCTGGTAAAATTTTTGTCTAGAATTTCTAGGTGTCCTTCTCTGGTGTAGGATTTTTCCAACAAATCATCTACATAGTCTTCCATAAAAGTGTGCATCATGTCATGAAATATGGTGGTCATTGCTCTCTGATATGTGGCTCCAACATTTTTCAATCCGAATGGCATGACATTCTAGTAGAAAGTGCCCCAAGGACATGTGAAGGAAATTTTATCTTGATCTTCAGGAGAAATTTTGGTTTGATTATACCCTGAAAAGCCATCCATAAGCGAGAGAATTTCATGTCCAACAGTCAAGTTCACAATGATATCAATATTAGGTAGGGGAAAGTCATCTTTTGGGAAAGATTTATTGAGATCTCTGAAATGTATGCATATTTTGATGCTTTTGTCTGGTTTGGAAACATGTACGATGTTAGAAATCCACTTTGCATAGTCAATAGGTCTAATAAATCCCACATCCAATAACTTCTCCAGTTCTACTTTGACAATATGGTAATGTGAGGATACATTTTCCTCAATTCTTGTTTTACCGATTTTACTCTAGCTAGTAGAGATAGGTGATGCATGATGAGTTCTGGATCAATCCCTGGCATGTCAACATAAGACCAAGAAAAGTTGATTTTCCTTTCTGTGAAGAATTTGATGAAGTTCAGTTTTTCTTGATTTGTCAAGGATTCTGCTAGATGGACAGTCTTCACTGTTTCTTCATTGCCGATATTGATAGACTGGGTTGGTTCAACCAATACTTTAGATCATTCCTGAAAGTGTTCAGGTAGTGTGTCAAATCTTCCATCCTTTAGCGCCTTAGAAAGGTTTTCATTGTTGGATACACTCTTTTTTTTTACTTTTCTTAGATCTGATACTACCATTAAATGGTTTTCACCATTAGATCTATTCCTTGTATTATTTATTTTGCAGCTAGAAAATTTTACACTCTCTTGGTTGGAAGATCCGTTATGATGTTCAATGGTGGAATCTATTTCAGGATTGGCAGAACAGAGGAAGTTAACAATGGCTTCATCATTTGAAAAGAGGGGGATATCAAATGGCTCAGTTTGATCCCAATCTATCAGTTCAGGATGTACCAGGGGCAAGGAGTTGTTGGATTAGCTAAAGTTAGATGCAGTAAGAGTCCTGATAGTAATGTCTTCGGATTGTCCAATAGTGAAATTAATAACTATAAGGCAACTTTCCTCAGAATTATCCATTTCACTCCGAGTCTGATTGCCTCCATTGGAATAATCAATGTGTAGTGATCCTATTTCAAGTAGTCTATATCCTGAATTTTGACCCTCCTATCATATGGGTGTATACTTTTGGACTACATCAATTTCCTTATCGTGACAAGACTCTTCAGATAGTGAATCCCACTCATACTCATTTGAATCAGTTTCATGAGCATCACTAGCTTGTAGTTGTAGGATTATTTCAACAATTTGTTGTTTGGTTTCTTCTCTTGATTCTTCTCTATACCCCAATCCTGCTTTATCTTTGTCTTGCATTGTGACAAGTTGTATCAGTTATATGATGCCTTCTTTCCTTTTACCGATCAGACCTTTTCCCTCATATCCCACCTTTTCCATACTACTCTGTCTGTACATTTGAGGTGGATGCTTGTGAAGATTCTTCATCTTTGTACAACTAGTTTAAAACCTCTTTGTCGTCTGACTCATCCACTAATGTTCCTGCTCTTACAAAGGTTTCATCAAATAGTGTGATGGGTTGTGATGATTGTTGTCTTGATGTTGATGGATTTCCATTTGACTTTGGAGAAGATGAAAGTTGTGATAAGCATAAGGATTGCTGAAATGAGTATTCCCCCATGCCTTTGTCTTTCAATTGGATCTTGGCAACTTGTTTTGATAATGATTCGATTGGACCTTCCTGGTTTTGTGGAGTAGGATTTGATGTACTTTCTTTATTTGAGGGATTGGCATCACCGATATCCTTATCCTTTGATTGGTCCTTTTTCTCAACCCACTTTGACAAGGCATTTAGTTGTTTCCCATCATTTGATAAACCCTGAGTTGAAGCTTCCCTGTTGTGTGGTACAAAAGTATCTTGGGTAGTCTTGAGGGTGTTACAATATTGGGGATTGTTTGAATCAGCTACAATAGTGATTTCCTACCCATTGAACGGGAACTTCAAACACTGATGATATACATGGATGGTACTGCTTGCATGCCATGATTCCAAGGTCTTCCCAAGAGTATGTTGTAGGTTAACTCTTTATCTAACACCTGGCATACTATATCTCTGACAACTGGTCCCACTTGAATAGGTAGCACTATCAATCCTTGTGAAGGTATCTCCTCTTCATCATATGCTTTTATTGTGATTTTCCTCCTAGGATCAATAACATTTTCTGAATACCCTAGTGCATGAACAAGTTTCAAAGTATAGATATTCACGTCAACTCCTCCATCTATTAGGACACATTTAATGCAATGCTTGTGGATTAGGACCTCAATGTGTAGGGAAAAATTTTAGGGATGATTGATAGATACAACATCATGTTTAGGAAAAGGATAAGCAGTGTGGTGCAGTCAAATGTCCCACCATAGTCTGGAATTGGAAAAATTCTAGATTGTTTGGTACCGTGGTGGCAACTAGAGCTTGTTCCAAGATTTACTTTAGGTGAAACCTTGAGAAGTTCTAATATGGATATTTGTGCGGGTATCTTCTGCAACTGATCCACTATGTTATATTGGGTTGTAGGGATAACAATTGATTTAGACGTGGAAGGGGTAGCTCCTTTCAATGTTACCTTGGCTTGTCCTTGTGTGATTGCATTGATAGGTGTGTTGTCTTGTTGCTCTCTGATTTTGATAACATTAATTTGATTGTGGGTATTGTCAACATCATGGTGACAATTTTCAATTTTAATGATGTTTTGTTTGTGTTCAATGGTGTTATCACTGGTTGAGTTATCATTTGTAATAAGATCTGATTTGTCATGGGTTGGATCATCAACCACCTCAATATGCAAAAATAGTGGTGTCATAGACATAGTTTATGTTTTTTCCCTTGCTATTTGATGACGAGGACTCTCCTTTCTCATAGTTTGGTAGAGGGTTCTTGAACGCTCCATGATCATTTTTTGTTTGGGGTCCTTATACAAATATCATTTTGTTGTCAATTAGATGTTGTATCAAGTGCTTCAACTACATGCAATCATTGGATTTATGTCCCTTGTTGCGATGAAATTCATAGAAGTGAGCATCATTCCACCATGGAAGCTTAACTTGTGGTTTGCAATTTTTTTCCTCTGGTAACGCTATGACTTTAGCTTTGATAAGTTCCTTTAATGTTGATTCTGATGATTGTCCCAAAGGGGTGAACCTCCTTTGATTTGTTCGATATGATGATGTTCTAGATCCAGCATTACCTTGATTGTTTCTTTGGTTGACATTTTAGTTGTTGCCTTGGTTGTTGCTTTGGTTGTAGCCTTGGTTGTTTCATTGGTTGTTGATTTGATTGTTGGGGGGATTGTTATTTCGATTAGTTTTGGTGGTGACTATAGTTAGGTTGAATACATGTTTTGCATTTTGAATTTTAGCTGCATCATCATTATTTCCAACATTCTTGTTCGTTGCAAAAACTTGGGTTTGTTGACACTATTGTAATTGTTGGAGGAGTTTGATGAGTTGTTTTCATTGTATATCTTGACGACTCCTCTCTTGACTAAAGCGTCTTCGATTTTAATCCCATTTTTGATCAATTTTTTGAAGGTTGGGGGACATTGCAATTCCAATCTATAACTCATCTCGTCATTGAGGTTGTCAATAAAGATTGCTATCTTTTCCTTTCTAGGTACGAGACAAGAATATCATGCAAATGAACTTCTCCATTTTTTCAAGAATACAAGGAAGGATTCACCCTTTGTTTGTTTCAAGTTACAAAGATATTTAATAGTGATGTCATGTTGGATGTTGTAAGAATATTGGGTGATGAACTTGTTGAAGTTAATTCCTCAAAGGTGTTAATTGGTGGGGTAAGTTTGGAGAACCATTCAAGACAATGTCCACCTAAGCTTCTTGGGAATAATCTCATCAAATATGTTTCCTCATATGCAAATTCAAGACTCATGGTCCTAAATTCCCTCACATGGTCGATCAGATCAGTTTTTCCATTGTATTTGTCATACTTTGGGAATTCACAATGTTTGGGAAAGGGTATCATGTGGATACTTTGATCAAATGGATAAGGACAAATGTCTTGGATCAAGTATCATTTTGAGGTTCCCCTTTGCATATCAAGAATTTGTTGTTGAAGGTTTTTCATTTGGTGGGTTAGGGAAACCACTTGTTTGGGATCATTTTCAGGCTTTTTGGGAGGTGCTTTCAGTTGATTTACATCAAAGTCGTCTGGTAATTTGGCGCCTTGTTTAGTTAACATAAGGAGGTATTTTTCTCCATTTCTTTCAATTTTTTTTTCCAACATTTGTGGAAATTGGCATCTTGTTTAACATGTTGGATTTTTTCTTCGGTTTTTTCTTCCCCTTCAGTGTTGTTGAGTCCACATAAAGGATTCTCTCCCGCTTCCGCCATGGTGTTTTGTGTTTCACTATTTTGAGTTTCGGTATTTTGAGTCTCAATGATTGGAGTTTTAATGGTTGGGATTTCAATGTTTGGAGTTTAAATGGTTGGGATTTAAATGTTTGGAGTTTCAATGGTTGGAGTTTCAATGTTTGGCTCTTTGATGTTTTGATCTTCAAGTCCTTTTTCCTTAAGTTTTTGTTAAATTGTAACCTTGTTTGAATGGGAATACAAGTGTTATAGTTTAGACTAAACTTTGATCTAAGTTTTGGAAAACTACCAAGGATTGGGTGTGTGCAAGAAGTTGAGTCCATGAAACGTGGAAGTTTCTTGCCTTAGACAAAAAATTGAAATCGGCATCGAACAAACGGGATCCTGATTTAACAAACGGGATCCCAATTTTTAAAAATCAGGATCCCGTTACGGTTTGGGATCCCGAGCCTGAAACCAAACGGGATCCCGCTTTTAAGAAATCGGGATCTCGTTTCCCTACGGACTCCGAACCAATGAACATGGAACGGGATCCCGATTTATAAGAAACAGGATCCCGATTTATAAAATACGGGATCCCGAGTTGTATAATCGGGATCGTTTTATCTTATTTTTTTTTAAAAACAGTTTTCACTTGCTACGAAGGGGGGGAGTCATTGGCGACCATGACCCATTCTTAGCACAGGTTTACACCTGCATTTTTGAAATTTTAAAATTTGAATACGTCATTTAGCAAGTATTTTTTTTAATTTTTGTCATGTTTTAATCATTTTTTTAATTGTTATAGTAGAATTCAATAATTGTAAAAATAGACAAAAACTTGCAATGAAATTTAGATGTTTTTTGATAAAAATGAAAAAAAAAATGTTGAATTGTGTTTTAGAAACAAAATTTAACTTTTAAATATTAAATTGTTCAATTAAACCCAAAAAAATTGATTTTGAAAACCCTAATTGAAATAAAACAAAAAAAATTGCATTTCAAAACCCTAGAAATCGAAATGAAATAAAAACATCGCATTTACAAATCCAAATCGAGCTTTTGAAACCCTAAATTGAAATCAAACAAAAAAAATTGAATTTGAAAACCCTAGTTTGAATTGAAACGAAAAAATTTCATTAAAAACCCTAATTGTTTAAAATTGAAACCCTAAATTGAATTAGAACAAAAAAATTTGTTAAAACCCTAAATTGGAATCGAACAAATCATTCACATTGTAAATGTTTTAAATTTTATTTGCTTTGTATGGAAAAAAATGATATATATTAAACTTTAGTTTCAATTTTAAATTATAATTAGATTAGAAATCAATATGTTAAAGAATGGTTAAAATTCATAAAGTTTATCTTGATGTTTGTTTGAAAATTTAATTAACAAATTCGTAAATCTAAACGCGTACAATCGATTCCAATTGACACTAACTTGCAACTCTAAATTATGCCAAGGGCCACCCAAACTTCACCCTAAGTTTGCTAAACCCTAGACCCTAAACTGTAAAATCTAAACCCATAACACTAAAGCATTTGAAATTTATGAACCCTAGACCCTAATCTTTCATTGGACATACCTAAAGTTATGTAGGTTCAATGTCAAGAATGGGTCTATTTGGTAGATTTATGAAAACTATTTTAAATATCTAGAATGCCATAAAAGTATAATTATAGCAATTCCAATTGGAAACACTTGGGTACATATATATCGTATGAAATTTAAATCTAGGAAGGTGTCTATCATATAGGCGAGTTGATAATACATGGAAAGAGGTTTGTATGTGAATATATGTATTAAGAAAAACATAGCACATGACCTCTATAGGATTTTTAAGATGTGATCCTAGATAATAATCCACCCATCCTCAATCATAATGGATTATTTAGCAATTAAGAGAGATTCAATTTAACCATAAAATTACCTATATTTTGATACTATATAGATTTATGTGGAAGGATAGAAATGCATCAATATGCTTTGTGCCATATTTTATGAATATTAATATTTAAGAAAAATCTACATAAGATTGACCTAAGTGGATGATTTATGTAAGGGCTTTTTAGTGAACAAGTGACACACCATGGAGATTGGGATGGTATTTAAATCGAACGTATTTATAAATATAGTGTACCCCCTTTAAATTTGTATTTGGTTTTTATAATGAGTTGAAATTATCAATGTGTTACATAAAAGAAATTTGTGCTTAGATATATTTAAATTAGATAATAAAGATATAGTTATATAAAATAGGGAATCCGACATGAGGAATAAACCTAAATAATGTGCCATTGTGTGCATCTAATTTATGCCAATGATTTAGTAAGAGTGATCATCTAAGAGGATGAAATAAGCCTTGAAAAATTGTAAGATCTAACACTATTTTAATGTAGTTTTATATGTGTGTACATGTCCACTATGTTTTTTGAGTTTATGTTAAAATGTAAGATAAGGAGGATTGGTGGATATATTTGAAATCTAAAGAAAAAACAAAAATGATGTGAATATATAGATATATATTTTTAAAATGATTCTTTAACTTATCTATATTAAACATTGTATATTATCTCTATATTACTATCATGGCTTGATTTTCATTATGTCTACTAAATGTTGCTATATTTATTCATTGTTGTAATTAAATTATAGGGCTCAATGTGTAATCTATTTTACATCAAATTTTATAGTAGACTTATAATCCTAGAATGTTTGTAAATTTAATAGCTAACAAATAACTTGATAGGTGCAACTAAAAACCAAAAAGTGTGGTTTGATTTATCTCCATTAGGCTGGAAAGCTAAAAAATATACTAGGTTTATCCCTATTAGGTTGAAAACCCAAAAGTGTAGCTTAATAAGTACAAGTGGTGAAAACTCACAAAAGCACTAGAAACTAAGATCTTTGCAAAACTACCCTTGACATAACAAAAAAAGCCAAAGGTCACCATATGTCATACCTGTATAGGTTGTATAGTTATATATTAGATACCTTATAGTATCTCCTATTGGTTAAATATGTTTGAAGATGACACATTAGCGACGCATCCCTACATTTATATGAGATATATTATTAACATGTCGTGTTACACATATGCTAAGATACTGAAATATGGATAAGGAGAACTAGGGAACATATATTAGAAGAGAAAGATATACTAAGCTATCCAATATTATATTTTTGTACTTAGTGTAGAAGAGAAATTCTAGACCAAGAATGCAAGAGCAAACTCAATACTCTACTTCTAATGAAAGGAAAATAAAATAATGAAAGATTAGAGAAGCATAATATGTTCCATAACATTCTTTTATGACTCTAAATGTATGTGTTGATGTTTCTCTTTGGTTCTCTA